>CAUOFW020001674.1:0-76404 GCA_963454935.2 Ilex paraguariensis | reverse complement strand
AGTGATCTTTCGAAGTAAAAGTTGAGATTAACCAAGAAGAATAAAATTTTTTATATAGTATTTATAGATCTTAAAAAAACGTATCATAAAGTGCCTAGAAATATAATATCGAGGGTATTTGAGAGAAAATGAATAACGAATAGGTATAATGAGATAATAAAAGACATGTATAATGGGAATATGACTACAACTAATCTTCTGTAGGAGAAAGTAAAAAATTTTCAATCAAGGTGGGATATCAATAAGGATCAGTCCTAAGTCCATACCTATTCACCCTAATTATGGATGAACTCACTAGACACATTCAAGATGATGTTCTATGGTATATGCTATTTACAAATGATATTGTCTTAGTAGATGAAATTCATGGTGAGATTCCTTATTCTTTTTCCCCTCCTTTTTCATTACACCTTCTAATTCTCATTTGCCTTCTCCTCCTATTTTTCCTTTTCCTTATTCGCCGCTCCTTCTTCCTCTTTTCTTTCTCCTGCTAATTTTCCTTCTTCTCCTTTTCCTTTTTCTCCTTCTCTACTACTTTTTTGGTTTTTCATGTCCTCTTCCTCCTCCCCTTTCTCCTTTTCGCTCTCCTACAACAAACCATATTGATGAAAGAATTTTTGAGAACAACAAACCAAATTCTTATATTTCTCACTAAATAGATATTCTAGAACCATCATAGACAAGCACACATAGATAGAGCCAAAATCCTGGTGTACATATAATATGTTAATTATCTTTGATTTGTTGCTTTCATTCATGCAAAGCTTTAAGTAGTTATGGTTTTTGGAAATCATTTTACTCATTTTTCAATTGTTTTATTTACAGGCTAGCAACCTAAAAAGATGAGGGATCATGACATTTTTGTTGTCCACATTTTTTTAATGATTAATTCATTCAAAACTTTCGGTCCCGATTATAAATTGCCACTAAATGTGTTCACTTTTTGCGGTGAATAAATGTTGTCACTATATGTTTGGTTTTATTTATTCACTAAATATATTTAGCGCCAACTTGTTGAGTTTCAATAACAAAATTATTTTAATTAGCTGCAATAAATATTTGACATTTAGTAGCATTTTTTATTTTGTCGCTAAAAATTTTATTTTTAGTGGTAAATTTACAAATGTTATAGTTAAATGATTTAGTCATATCACATATTGCTGAGATTCAATGACAATAAAAAAAAAGTTATCACTAAAACATATAGCGACAATTTTTTAACTTTTAGCTACGCCAATTGTGGCGGCTAAAACTGTAATTTCTTGTAGTATAACTTGCATTTTTTTTTTTTTTGTGGTGTGTGTGAATAATGGACATTCAAACAATGCAATTTCTATGAGCTGATTGTTAATAAGGCCGGGGAAAAAGTGGACACAACAAGAAAAAAATCATCTGTCAGCGTTTGATAGAAGTGCCGGCAATTGAATGAGATGCCGGCATTTATTATAAATGCTAGTGAGGTTAAAGCCAAAATGACATAATTTTATGTAGGAATTTTTTTTCTTGAATTTATATTCTCTGTATACATTTATATCCATTGAAATCCCTGAAAAACTTTTTCCTAAATCTTTTTTGGTATATCTTCTGCTCCCAAATACCTCAAATCTTATCTCCTTCAAATCTATTTGGCCATGGAATCGGAATCGAAATCGAAATCGGAATCAAGGAAGTTGTGCTCTCCAAATCATGTTACTATGAAATTGAGTTTTTCATTGTCTTTCCATCCATTACTTAAAATGGTCTTATAGTTTACAAGTCCTAACTTCTATTCACCATTTCTTTGTCAATTTTGAGTAATTTTTTTTTTTAATTATGACAAAATATAAAATAAGTTTATTTATTAAAGATGATGTATGTAGCATGGGTAAATTTAATTATTAATAGGTTGAGTATAAAAAGGGTGAATTTAATAATTTAATAATGATAAATTAAATAGAATGAAAATAAAGATATGTGAGAGGAAAAAGACGTAATAATTAGTTGTTCTAAACCAATAAAGGAGCTTCCCTGGCTGTGCCACCAGACCAGAGCAATGGACATTGTTTGAGGGACTTCAACTTTTTCCATTCTGCAATGACCAAAAGATGGGTAGTAGCGACGCTAGGCAGAAGACAGGAAGGCGCAAGGATGAGGGTAGGGTAGAGCAAGATTGATGGCTTTGGGCAAATATGTCATTTTAATCATTTATTCGGTACAAATCCAACCGGGTACAAATTTAACGGGTACAAAAAAGCAATCTAATCCTTCCCTTGCCACTATACAAACATGAGCCCCCAGAGGATAACGGCTACCATCTCACGTTTCACCTAGTCTGGACTAGGAATATGAGGGGCTGGGCAGTCGTCTTTGGAGGACCAACACTCGCTCCGTACACGCCTACGACTAATCGCTCTGCAAAAGTACTAAGAAATCGCAGTAGGTACAGGGCTTCATTGCCTCTGCCTTTTTCTGGGTGTCAAGTGAAACCACATGGCCTCTTTACTTGGCAGTGTAAAAAAACTCTCAACTGTGCATTATCATCTTCCGAACCCAGTTGGGTTGATGTTGATGAGTCAAGAGATTTCGGGGATGATGAGTTTATAGTGGTGAATTTCTACCGTTTTGTGTTCATCAAAAACCCAGAAGAGGAGGTGTCCAAACACCTCGCCTTTTTGCAGGTTCTTTCAACCGTTCCCGTTCCATTCTTTCTACATTTATTGATAATTTTCATGTTGATTACATTATGTTTGATGGAGTTTCTGATCTATTAACTTGGAGAAATTATAGTTTAATTCAAGTAAGAAGCCTAGGCCAAGTGTGTTTTTTTATCTATATATGCAATGATAATAGTTCCGGGGGAAGGTATAGGAAATCTTGAATGTAAAATAGAATTGGTTCGGGAGATTACAAGGAGAAGCTTTAAAAAATGGGAAATGCAAGTGAGGAAGTTCGTACAAAATCACTAAGTGGTAAGGAACATGTATCCCATCTACCAAGCAAGCTTTGATGATGTCTGCAAGATGATCATACTTAAATTCTTGGTTTATGAAACACCTTCAGAAAGGAAATGAATGTGATTATTGAGACTTTAGGTATTATATTGCTTCTCTCAAATGTCTGATAAGGACGCAATGAATCACCGAGGATAGAAGCTTTTCTTCAAGCCTTGATTGTATGTGGATCTTTGAGAGTAGAAAGGGGGTGAACAAAAAAGCGCATAGAAATGAAATGGGCATTTTTCCTTTCCTTTTGGAAAGAGATTAGTTTGTGTTGAAGAACATCAAGAAGCTGTTTTGAATAAGAAAACCTCACATGCATAGGGCGAAACCTGCTCTCTAGAGCAGAAGAGAGATGCCTTCAAGAACTGAAGGAGACACACATTCCTTAGATTATTCTATGTAAACGTGTAACCAGCCAAGGAGCCAGTAAGAGGAGTATGGTTCTTTAAGACGGCCACGAGTGCCTCATGACCAAAACTTGATTATATATTCTGGGTTTCTTACCTTATATTGAAATTGGCAGTGCGAAGGCATGTGCACTATCATCTAAATGCAATGATGGCTTGATATATTTGGATTTCATATTGTTCTTTTTTTTTTTTTCAAGTTTATGGAAATGAGATCTTCTACTCTTCTACTCTTAGCTGAATCAAACCATCCCAAAAGCTTATTGAATTTGTCAGTTTCTCTCTTGATTCATTATCTCATAAAGCCATACTCTGCGACTTTCTTCACAAGACATGCTTTATTCATGTAACTCAGAAAGTATAGTTTAGTTTGAAAGACCAAACTCTGGCTAAGCTAGGGCTAATACATTGTAGGTGAGTTCCTTTTCCCTTGGAGTTCCATCACAGATTTTCTTTGTACTTTTACATACAATACTTTCTACCATGTACATACTTCCCAATCATTGTTGGTTCTTTTCTCTCTCCCCGTCTCTCTATCTAGTGTTCTTGGGGGCAAATTGTCTTTTGCTTCTTTGTATGTAAAAAGAAAGTAACAACGCTTTGCAAATAGGAAAATGGTTATGGATGCAATCTAAATGATGAGACTCTGGTAAAAAACTGAAATTTTCTGCAAGCATGTAATTTTAATTCAATTGTTGTTGTTTTCAGAGATCTCAACATTCAAAAAGAACTCTTTGGTTGCAGGGTATGAAATATTTTGTTGTGCAATCTATATTGATGCTGGAAATGCCTAGTACACATGGAGTTTACAAAAATGTTATCAAAATCTGTATAATGTATTAAAGCATGGATGACCAACGTCAATTGACAACTGTTTTTTGTGTTTTATGATGGTTTTAGGATCGTGACATACACGGAAGAATATATCTGAATGAGCAGGGGATAAATGCGCAGGTATGAATTTTTCCCCCTTTCACGTGCACAAATGCCCGCATATATATACATCTATATGTGTATATATATACACACACACTTATGTATATACATGTATTTTTGGCGAGATGAGATAAGAAGTCTTAGTACATTCGTGTTTCATTAAACATTTTGTTTGTACTTGCGCGCACGTGTGTGTACATGCATGTGTAAGTGTTTATGTGTAGTTGAACTCCAAAATAAATTAGTTAGTATAGTCTGATACATAGCTTCAGTAGTCCCTTTGGTCTTTATCTTTTTCCTATTTGCTATTGCCTAGCTGATCCTCCTTTCCTTGAATCAAGGAAATAATGATAATAGTGAAGTGAGCTTGCATCCCACATCATAAGTTTAGAGACATCAAAGGTTGGTTTATATATTTGAGGGGCTATTTCACCTTTAACCAATTTGTTTTGAGTTGAATGCACTAACATAGTAACATGGTATCAGAGCTAGGCCTTGAGTGGTTGTTCTGCAATCTGTTTGTCGTTCTGTTTCAGTTCAGTTCCAACCTATTTATTTGTTTATATATGTTTGGTTTGTTAGCCCACATGCAAGAACGTGTCGCATGTGAAGATGTGAGAGAGCTTGTATTCCACATTGGAAGTTTAGGTACACCCAAGTTGAGGGGACACTTCACCCTTAGCCAACTGATTTTGGGTCCGATGTCTAGCAAATAATAAAAAGAAAAGAAAAGCTGTTATTCCAAGGTGCATAGAAGATTGTACAAAAATAAGACTATTGAATCATCAGTTCATATAGTAATTTATCTGTGTTCTTTTATTTAGGAATGTCTTAGAGCAGCATCTTATTAGAATCCTTTCCGACACTCTGCTTTTTTTGTGCAGTACAGTGGGCCATCAAAAGATGCTTTTGCATATGTTAAATGGTTGAAAGAAGACCATAGGTTTTCTGGGATATTGTTCCAAGTTTCTGTTGCTTCGAAGGGGCATGCATTTCCAAGATTGAAGCTACGATATAAGCCCTCACTGGTACAGGTATGCTACATGTTTATTGGTTTCCACTGCTTGGTCTAGGACCTTAGGATTGATAACTTCTTGACTTGTATTGTAGCTAGGGGAAGAACAAAGAGCAAATGCAATCTCAAGCTTGAAGACTTCATGGTTGACAAGAAGCATCATCAATGAGCACTGCTTCAAGCTTTAGGGATGAGTCTTAGAATCATAGGAAGGTCATATTATACTTGGTCTTTGTGGGTAGACTATTTAAGTTCCAAAATTGGAAAAATGCAAGTGGAGCAACTAGCTTCTTGGCTGTTCTTTTAGGGTGCCCAGAAATTAAAACTCACTGGATATAGTTTCATTCATATCAAATGGATATAAATGGGTTGAGATCCTAATATCATATAGACATAATAGAAAGAATACAATAGTGATTTGAGAGGGCCTAAAGTAAATTTACATCATCTTCTTGCCATCTAGAAATCCCACTTGTTCAACAATTTGTGAAACAAGTAAAACATTGGGCTTATTTCAATTGAGGTAAAATTTGTGCATTATTGACACATTAAGCTACCACCCATTTAACCACTGCATACTAGCAGATATGCATGGTTGAAGGAGAGCTTGTAAGTCTATGTGAGCTTTGATTGTGAGTAGGCTTGACTCAATTTGAGTCTATATGTCTTTTATTAAGGTGTAGTAGTGGTGTTAGGAGGTTTAGGATAATGCTAGTGAAATCTATTATGCATTGTCTATTGTAGATGGATGTAAGTTATCCTAGGTAAAACCTTCAACAAATCTTGTGAGCCTAGGTAAAACTTATGTTAAGTCCTAGATAAAGGAACTTGTAGTTTGGGTAATGGCAAAGAAAAAAAGGATTGTGTGGTGGTTTGACCATTTTTAGAGCACAAGGTGGTTGGGTTAGCCTAGAAAACACACTTGTTGGATGGATTGAAGCCTAACTAAGGAAGTTGGAAGAGTGGATGTAAGTATATTGTCATGTGATTTGTGTTACTAAAAATTGGCTGCTAATGCCAATTTGTTTAAATGTTACGAAGGCTTGCATTGTGAGATGAACTTGATTAGGATGATTTGCATGCAAGCTCATGTATAAAATACTCTTTTCACAATTGTAGGCTGCTGAATTTGTATGTTGGAGAATAATTGAAAAAAACAGAAACAAAATCAACACAAGGCCTAGTTGACCATCCCTTTAGCAAGGGTTATATGGAAATAGATCACCCTTAACATTGAAACTAGATCAATGATTGAGTGAGTGACATTTAGGGATGGAGCCAAGGTCTCTCCATCATGGGGCAACCATTTGTTGAAGAGAAAAAACAAACAACAATAATTAAAGTTCGTCATGACCGACAAATTGATGGGGAGTAGGTCCGTCAATGGTTGGATTAGATTGGGTTTTGATTGAACCAAATCCGAATCCCATTTGAAAATTCTAGTCTAAATTCAATTTTATTATTAGGTGGGACTCTTTTTTCAATCCATATCCAAGTCCATTTATATGTATATAAATTAGATAAGATCACAATCAAATCGAATTTTGGTCTCTTTAAACTAGAATATGTGGAATATGATATAACGTATTTGGATTCGAGTAATTGGTTTAATCCATGTCTGACTAATCGAACTTAGAATCAGATCGGATTCAAATCAAATTCTTATCTATTAACATGCCTAATTATGAGTGATAATTACACTCTTAAAACCTTGGTTGTTATTGTCGATTGAGGAGTTAGAGAGGAGGGGAGGAGGATTTAGTCTGTAATTTGGTGTGTCATTGCACAGGGAACTCTAAACTGAAGAGAGAGTCATGAGATTGAGTCGTATAAAGGAAGTTTAAGTCTAAATTTTTTATTTATGAAAGAATCCTGTTTCCTCAAAGAATTTAAATTTTTTAAAAAATTTAAACAATCCCCTTAAAAGTTCTTAAAATTGCAGTGGGGCACCTGCCCCACCTTATCTCCACCCCTGGTGACATTGATTGAATTCTTCCCCAAATAAAAGCTAGTGACTGAATTGGCTAAAATGCATTTTTCATTGAATTTTAAGTGTAGCGGATGATAACTATGATTGAATGTTCAAAGAAAATTTAGTTATCCTATTTGCTTCCTCTAGGACTATTTCATCCATGAGGGCTACTGTTCAAGGGGGTGGGAGAGCTTGGACTTGTTTTCCTTTATCATGCCAATAACTACAGAGGGTAACTTCTTTAGGCATGTGTGCTTTTGTCCCTAATAATCGATAGTATGGATAGTTGAAAAGGTTTTCATTTCTTGACTCTCTCTCTAAAATTAATGCATATTCTTTTGAAATTCACTTTTTAACAGAATTATCGCTTATAAAATTTCATCTCCAGTTGGAAGGAGGGATTTCACATCTTCCTTTGCTTGACCCATCAATGCGAGCCACACCTCTCACCCCATCTCAATGGAGGAATAGATTGGAATCAGTAAATAAGTTGGACAATGCATCAGATCTCACCACAAAGAGTGTTCTACTTGATGTGAGAAACGGTACCCCCCTCTTGCAAAATGTTCTTAGTAATATTTCCCCCCTTCTAGTTGTAAGTATAATTGAGTGATATACCTTTTCCAGAATTTGAAAATATTGCAGTTATTTCTCTTTTTATCTGAATTTGAACCTTCTCTAAAGGTACCCAATAACTAGAGTCCATTATCGAAGAAGAACAATGAAAAGCCTGCATCTAGATCTTGATAAAGTTAGTATCTTCCATAAATTCTATTGATTTGCCTGGTAATTGATAACTTTGTTTGCGGGGATGTTTTGATGGTTTAAGGTATGTAGAAGACCAAGTAAAAGAGGTAAGAATGAGAATTCAGACAGAAACGACAAGTAAATAGTAATCTTTTAGAACAAGCACCAAGGCTGCAACTTCTAAATTCGTATTATATGACCACTAACTCTAAAGAGATGAACATAACCCGTTCATAGGCTCTAGCATGTTGCAGTCCTTTGTCCATCTATTCTCACCCCTCAAATAACGAAAACTAGTTGAAGTAAGAAAAGACAATAACCTTTTTCACTTGTACAGTTGCAAGAAGAGTAACTTGCTTCAGCTTCAAGCAGGAGCATAATTGCAGATTTGTGTGGCCATTTTAAATTGTCGATTGGGATCCCGGGATTATCCTCAGATTTGCAGGTCTTGGCCTGCATCACAGTTGCAGGAATACCTGCTATTAGTACTATATTTATAACTTAAGAATAGCAATAAAATAGTAAAAAATTAAAATTAAGTCTAATATCATCCTTGTGAAAATTGTTAAAAGGCCGTGCGTTCGACTTCAGATAAAGACCCACTTTCACCATTACCTGCTGCTGTTGGGGCTAAAATATTTGAGGGTGTGACTGAGGTTGTGGATTCAAATCCAATGGCAGTCACATTTTCCAAATATGCGAAGGTTTGGAGTTGTATCTCTAGTCTACCCTTCATACCATTGTTGAATTATGGGACCATATTGGTAATTACCCTTTAATGACCCTAGGTGAGACATGGACATTGAAAAAAATAGAAGAAGTTGAGCTAGTTATAAAAATGATGTTATGAAAAATGGTCCTTATTTCTGATTAAAGAACTAGATAAACATGAGAAATTTAAATGGAATGACCAAAACAAACTTATTCAGAAATAAAATCAGGATCTGAGCATAATCTTTCTTTTGAGAAATTTTCTTTCTCCACTTATGACCAGACAACTTTATATTTGATGACAAATCTTAATATTTGCAAGATATGTGAGATTAATATATGTTAGCATGAGGGCTATGTTTTTGGGAGGCCGTTGATTCTGGCCTCTTTGTTTGTATTGGTCCCCTAAAATGAATATATATTATGTTTTCGTTTTGTTGTTTGTCTACCTCTCCATGTGTGAGGAGGTCAAATGTGAGGGTGGGGATGAGAGCTTGAAACTCGTTGTTTGACCCACTCTTTAGTAGCTTAAGCTTTTGAGGCTAAGAGGCAGTCTAACAGGGGTCAAATTCTTGGTTGTGTATAACGTTTAAGTGGCAGTGTCAATTTTTCATTGTTTTGAAATATTTAAGATATTTGCTAGAAACAATAAAGGGAAATATAGTCTCGTGAGGATGCGACTTTGATGATATTTGAAGGCAAAAAAAATTCTGATGGTGCTCCAAATTTAGTTTAATCCAGCTCTCAACGGTTCTTATCCTTTCCATAGCAGCCCCTATGGCATAAATCCCAAAAGTTCCTAGATCTCAATACACAAATGAACTGGATAATGATTAAAATATTACATTAAGGATAACTACATACATGTCAACGTACCTTTGTATAGCTACACATCCCCACAGTAGGATTTATAGTCATTCAAGCCATTTTGATAGGCACCAATACTGGTAAATGTATTGTCATACAGGCTGATTATGAACCAAACAAACTTGTAACTGTTACAAGAGAGACCAATAAGGCGGTTTCTCTTTACTGACAACAAATCAATTAATACTATTTTGGACTTGGGCTACTGTCCTTTTGTTTCCCATCTAATTTGCCTTATCTCATTCACCCTCTACCTGTAATGCTTTGTCATAATATCATAGTCATCCATCTTATATATGTTGACAAAAATATATGAATGTACTTTATCTCTTAGTTTTGAGAATTTGAGGCCATTATTCAAATACTGAAATCCGTGATTTGTAATTACTTGTAACCAGGTTATGAATGGGATGTTGGCCACTTTCGTGGGGCTCAACGGCCTGATGTGGGATGCTTTCGAAGCACTTCATTTGGACTGTCCAAATCAGAGGTATGTCCAATTTACAAGGCATCAAATAATAGTCTCTGGAACTTATCCTCATTTTTTGAGAGTCCTTGCGAAACATGGAAAAGGGAGGCTCGACAACCTGATCTCCTCCCTGATCCAGAGATTATTGCAAAAAATGTTGATATGCCAAGCTCAATTGAAGCCTTTTCAAGTTGATAAGACAATTTTTTTTCCCAAGAATGGCAATATCTAAAATTGTTTTCTGCAAGGGCCGTCCATGGTGAAATTGCAGATATTGAAGCCTCGATTGAGTTTTGTGAGGGGTAAGGTCTCTTGTTTAGGTGGGTAGATTGGAATTGTATGTCTGTCAATTGTGAGGGGTAAGTTTTTTTTTAGGTGGGTGGATTGAAATTGAATGTTTTTCATTTCATTTTTGACAAATGGATGATTTTTGTGGAGGCTTCATCGAAGTCGAGAGCGGATTATTGAATGAGTCGAAGTTGTTTCAAGCAAGAATCAAAGTGCATAGATCTTTTTCTGGCTTCTTTCCAACTTCTTTGGAAGCACTTGTTGAATGAAGAAAGGGTAGCATAGCATGCGATCTAGTTTTTTTCATTTTTCCTTATTTGGAAAGAAAAATAATGAACAAAATATCAGTCATTTCTGCTGGAAAAGGTTCATGTGATGCATTTCACGCATTGTTTGGATGGAATACCTATATGTTGTGGTTGCTATGCCTTGTCTCTTTGCTCGTTTTTTCTTGACCAGAAAATTTGCGCATGCGACGGGAATCATTATTTTGGGTGGTGTTAAGCAAGCATTCTGTTTCCTTATTTAACTATGGATGTGTTCTATTTTCTCTTTGTTTCTAAATATCCAGGTCATTGCTTCAGATCCTTTAGCTGGTGTTGACAAAGAGAGAACGGATATATTGATGTACTGTACTGGAGGTATCCGTTGCGATGTATATTCAGCAATCCTTAGGTAGGCCCCGCTATTTACTTCTCTCTCAGTTGTTAACAGAGATTAATCTGAATCAATCCAACTAGGTTGATATTGCATTAAATAGCCAATATAATTTACTAGAAAGTGTTAAGGTAAACTGATTGACTGTGAGAATTTACCACTGCCTCCTGGAGGAGTAGCCTATCATATTCAAGGCATTTTAGTTTGAATACAAATTTATTTTCTCTTATATCAACTAAATAGTATTAGATAGTGCTACAAAGTGTGTTGGATGGTGAATATGTCTGAAAACTAGCCGCCTAAGAAGCAAGGACACGGATCATGGATAGATCATCCTGGTTAGGGTCTATAAGCAATGACAATTATCCTATGAAGACTTGCTTTTGCTATGGCTCTAGTGGGTCCCACCACGGGACACGGGGACAAGCTATTTCTCAAATAAGTAGGATGCGGATACGTTGAATTAAAATATATATATGTAATTTTTATATGACCCATTAGTTCATAAATTTGACACAATACACTTTTTTATATGACCTTTGTTTACAAATTTAGCCTTATACATATTTTTAGCCCAAGTAAATGGACAAATTTGACGCCAATTATGTATGCATGCAGCACAACAATCTAGAAGAGAAAAAAAAAATTGTTGTAAGTTTGTCCTCTCTCTCTCTCACCCCCCTCCAACACTTCTCTCCATCTATAAAAATGTCTACAACGTCTCCCTCTCTTCTTTGTAGACATGGCCACTGATTGGCTCTACAAATCTTTGGTGCTCTGTGGCTTAAGTTTCATCTTTGTTATTGGCCTCTTCATTGTCGTTGTCGTCTGTCTTCATTGACCGCTGCGAAACAACGAAAAATTTGTGAGTTACTGTCAAATTAGGAGAAAACGTATTTGGACGTGTCCGATGTGTTCCATATTCATAAAAAAAAAATAAAAATTTGGACACTGAAATTTGCGTATTTGACACGCGTTTGGACGCGTCTGTGTCCTAGACGTTTCGGACATGCATATGTGAGGGGGCAAATGACATGTCGGTGCTTCGTAGCTAGCCACCATATGAGATTTTTGCATTTGTATCTATACATGTGAGAATCCTAAAAGAATATCTAAACTCCTTGAAAGTTTGGAGCTGAAAATTTGATATAATAATTCAAATTTGTGAATACAATGCGATCCGAGCCTTTATGGGTATCCAACCCCTTGTGGGTATCCAAATAATAAGAAACAACTTATACTTTAACTTTCAAGATACTTGGTCTTTGGCAAGTGGACAATTACTTAAGTAAACGGTAGATAGTTAACACGACACATGAAAACCACTTTCTATTTTATGGCATAGCTAGATAGCATAGAAAACATGTGCTTTATGTTAGTGTTATTGCTTCACAAAAAAGGGTTGCATATAGTGATTTCAAAACGTGTGCCACTGATGCTTGAGGCTTTTTTTGACTCTAGATCAAGTTTTCTTGAATACAGGGAAATGATGCTCATTTGAACAAGAAGAAAAGCAATTTTGCAATGTTACATTTGGAGTGCTTTGGAACGCGTGTCATCAGGTCTCTGAGACATGTGACATGAGATTTGAGATAATACTAATGCTAGACTTCTAATATTCTCTTTCATTGAGGTTTAGCTGTTGGAAACCCTTTGACAATTGGTAGACACGAATCATATTTTAGATAATGTTATTTAGGTTTTATTAGCGGTCCAAAAGAAAGCATAGATTCGCGTCGCCTACTTGCTGAAAGCACAAATGGAATGACCGATCATTCATTGTATGAAGTTTTTAGTCCTTGTAAAATAAGGAGGACACCACAACCTTTAAATTTCTTGGTAACCTTTCTACTCAATAGAAAGTAGGATTGGGAGGAAGTGGAAAAGGGAAGACTCTCTGACATTGTGTTTTTTTTTTTGCTTTCATTTGGGTGTTATGGAGAGAGAGAATGTGAGAATCTTTGAAAATAGAAGGGATGATGTTGAAGGATTATGAGACCGGTATTTCTTGGCTTCATTTTGGGCATCCGTGACTAAGGAAGTTGAGACTATTCATCTTTTTAGCATTACTACGAGCTGAACAGCCTCTTGCGGATTGTAATATTTGTGGTTACTGTCCTAGTTGTTGTGGTTTTTTTTTTCCTGTGGATGGCTTCCATTTTTGGGTTGGACAATTTGTCCACTTGAGATCAGCATTTGTAACACTCCTTTTATTATTAATAAAAGTGTTGCTTCTTATCGAGAACAAAAAAATGGAAAGTGGAATTGGTATAAACTACGGAAAAAGGAGAAAGAAATAAAAGAGAAAAGGAAAATAAGAGTGGTTGCTGGAAAGGAGTGAAGAAGAGAATAATATCTACATATAATACAATGTACAAAAATTAGTACTTTGGGATGAGTAAATCTTATATCTCGTTCATCAATACAACTATTGTATGGTCTACAACGGTGTGAGATGAATGGTTAGGTTGTGTGATTAGTTTTCATGCATTCTTCATTGGTGACACTCATTTAGGGGTGGTGGATGAATTTGGGTTCATTGAGCTTTCTGATTTCCTGTGATTCAACAAGGATGTTGAGCCATTTGCAAGTTGTTTCCTTTGTGTGTTCCCTTAAAAAAATCTTATATCTCGTACTCTAACATGAATTTTTAGACTAATAAATCTGTTAGAGTATTTATATTCTAGGTAGTTTAGGCATTTTACATTGTTTTGTTTCCCTACTATATAAGGGCCTATATTGTGTATTCTAGGTTAAGCAATATTACAAACTTGTTTAGCAATGATAATATTTTCTTTTTCTCATTTCGCTCTTCTTTATTTGATCAAAGTTTACATGTGGACAATATCCTTTCACTCTTCTTTATTTGATTAAAGTTTACATGGTATCAGAGTATGGTTTCGATCCAAAATATATTGTAGCACCACAGTAATTTAATTGGAGAAAGAATATATTTTTGAATTAGGGCGGACATCATCTATAGTGATTTCTTTTGCTTTTTTCTTCGACTTCTTTACTTCATATCAAACCTAAGTAGTGCGACTAAAGGTTTTTGGTGCTTGGTTGTGTGATTTGAGGGCTAGTGATTGGTGGATTGCTGACTTTTTATGGTTCAAAGAGTTGTGAACAGTGCCGAAAATACTGTTCACACTATGTGAACAGTACCAAAGTTACTGTTCATGCTGTGAACAGTGCCATACTCGATTTTTAGTGCTATTTTTGTTGTATTGTTGTGTAAGAAATCTCAATTTGTTATGAGTATTTGATTTGTAAAGCTGTTGAGTTGATTTGTGGCAAATTTTGGATTGTTTGGCGTTGACAGCTTCTTTTGGTTCTAATTTCTGCTCTTGGCTTCGCTGGTATTCTCTTTGGGTCTTGTTTTGAGTTTGAGAATAGAACTTTGAGCTTACACTTATTTTGGACTACTGGGCATTTAGCTATTTGATTTGGGCTGATGCTGATTTGAACTTTTCTCTGTTGGGCTGCTGGTTTGACTTTTCTTCTCTCCTTTGTTGGGCTTTGTTTTGTTGGGTATTGTTGCTGGTATTTTTTGTTGGGCAACCCCAATTCTTTGGGTTTGTTAGTTTAGGCCGGTGCTGATTTGAGCTTCTCTCTGTTGGGTTGCTGGTTTGACTTTTCTTCTTTTCTTTGTTGGGATTTGTTTTGTTGGGCAACTCCAATCCTTTGAGTTTGTTGATTTGGGCTTCTTTCTATTGGGCTGCTGGTTTGACTTTTCTTCTTTTCTTTGTTGGGTTTTGTTTTGTTGGGTGTTGGTGCTAGTGATTTTTGTTGAGTTTTGGTTTTCTGTTGGACCCCTCATTGCTATTTGGGCCTTAATTTGTTGAGCCTACACTTGAAGTTTTTGTTGAGTTTATTATTTTTTTCTTGTAAGTCTCTGGAACTTTGTATTTACTCTGATGCGGACTGGGTTGATGACTCTATAGATCACAAGTCCACTACTGGTTTCTATCTCTTCCTTGATGATTCTCTTATTTCGTGGAAAAATAAGAAACAAACTGTTATGGCTCGATCATCTGCTGAAACTGAGTATCATGTTATGGCCTTCACAACAGCAGAGATAGTTTGGTTGCGTTGGCTACTTGCTGATCGTTTCTTTACGAAATATCACACTATCGCGCGCTTCTGTTTTCTTCTTAGTAAACTCTTGATGTTACCACATCATGAGTTTGAGAGTGGATGTTAGAGTATTTATATTCTGGGTAGTTTAGGCATTTTTCATTGTTTTGTTGCTCTACTATATAAGGGCCTATATTGTATATTCTAGGTTAAGCAGTATTACAGACTTGTTTAACAATGACAATATTTTCTCTTTCTCCTTTCGCTCTTCTTTATTTGATCAAAGTTTACATGTGAACAGTATCCTTTTACTCTTCTTTATGGTGGCCAATAATCACCCATATTTTTATTAGACAAAGTGTATGAATCATAAATTGTTAGAATAGTTGTTCTCATCTTCCCTAGCCTTCTTATTTAGTAAACCTTTATTCTGTTTCAATAAACTTTAATTAGAATTTTAATATTACTGATCTTAACAATTTTATGTTTTCTATGATATAAGATAGTCATGCATCAAAATTTCAAAGTCTGTTAATCTGTAGCAGTAAGTGTACAAGAAGTGATGAGCACATTTTATTTTCTAGTTATTGACACAACTTATGAAGTGTCGGAACATTGCTAATTAATTATTGACATGGAAAAAAGTGTGTTTGAGAAGTATCCCTGTCCGACATGGACTCGTTGACTTCTTGCAAGTGTTGGTGATTCTTAGTTTATCTTAGATATTATATTGTATGTAAGTCATTTTTAAAACACTTATAAAACGTTTTGTGATAGACAATAGGGAACCTTGAATGTATTGACTTTCCTATATCTTCATGCATCAGAAAAAGAATGTTTCATGTTTGTTGTCAGTTATCTGATTTAAAGCTATGGTTGGGGTACTTGGAATATGGTTTCATCATTTGGTTGAAGAATTGGAACATTGTGTGCTTTGGTTTCTTTTTGATTCCACAATGGGTATTCTTGTTCATATGGGAAAAGGGGCTTTTTATAAATACCCTTTTTTATTCATTTTTGCTATGGATTCTTTTAATTGCACTAACCTGGACGTCATTTATGTAACAGACAAAGGGGTTTCAAAAATTTGTATACTTTGAAGGGTGGCGTTTCCCATTTTCTCAAGAGTGAAGGCCCACTGGAATGGGTCGGGAATTTATTCGTTTTTGACTCCCGTCTTTCTCTACCACCTCCTGGCTACAAGGCCGAAGTTATGACAGAATCAAGTGGGATAGAAGAACATTCCAAGAGTAGTTCATTTGCTAGATGCTACACATGTGGGTCACAACTTTTTGAGTTGAGGCACCGTAACTGTGCAAATCTTGATTGCAACCTGCTTTTTCTGTAAGTCATTTATTTACTTTTTTTTATGGGAAGCTGCAAGTTATTTTTCCTTCATTACTGGAAAGTCATTAGAAAAACCTTAAAATTAATTCTTGAATGTGGAGAAGGCATGAACATGTATGTGCATCTACAAAACCCAAGGAGGAATATTTAACCCTATCCTCTGCTCTCTCTTTACATCTATCTCTTTCAAACTTCTGTTTTTGGGGGAAAATGACCTTGTGAATGGCATAGAGCTCAATTTAGGTCCAACACCAGGTACGGAAACTATTGGGTTTTGTTAAGTAGTCTAATATTACTATCTATAATAAGTGTATGAGAGAGTATGGTTACAATTCTCTGCTGCCTCTCACACAATTCTTTTCTAATTCTCTCTATCTAACAAATTTTAAACATAAAATGAGATCAGACCAGGTTAGGTCATCAAGGAAGAACTCGAACAAGAGCTCAAAGGCATTCTTTTTTTTTTGTTGGTTCATAGTCCACAGACTCCACACAGGGTTCTGGTCTTGTTACTTTATGTTTCAGAGTCAATTAATCCCTCGATCAAGTCCTAACTAGAAATATCTTAAGAGAAGACGAGAAATCATTTGAATTCGAGGCGAAACCCTTCTCCACCGTTACGGAGTTCTTCTGTTTGTATCTGATTTGTTTCTTGTCTCTTTTATCTTTTATCTTTCTCTTCCTTTCTTTCTTTTGTTTTTTTATTTCTTTCTTTCTTTTGTTTTTTTAGCCTCTTGTGTAGTCTCACACTGAAGCCTTCAGCAGGGATGATTTCTTTTCAAATGTAGACCTCCAGAATTGATTCTTCAACCATTTGATTGTTATTTGGCATTTGATCTTTGCGTCTGATTACTTGGTGATTAATAGTGGCCTGAACCGAAGTGTTGTTTGCTGAAGGACGACTAGTGATGATGAATTTGTGGATGTCGAAGTGTGAATTTCGTTTGATTGCAACAAAGTTGTAATTGTGATTGCTTTGTTGCGGAGTTATTTGATCTGTAAACATTGCTTGCTATCATTCTCCACTGTTGTCATCATAGTGATTGTGCTGCGTTTTGAAATTGTGATTGGTTTTTGTGCATCAGAGTCAAATCTATCCTTTGTAATCTTGATCTGTGACTGAAGTCCTTGTCTAGTTTGAGGTTGTTTCTGTTTCTTTTTATTTTGGAGCCAGTCGTTTGCCTCACTGGGGGATTCTTGGTCTGTTCGTGAAGTTGTTATGGAGAAGACTGGAGTGTTTGGTTGACGGTGTTTGTGTTGTTTTTTTTCAAGGGTTCTTCTATTCCAAAAGGGTTAGCTTAATCGAGTTGACCGACGATTAGAGTTCCATAACTAGCGATAAACAGTGTAAGTGGGGCTAATCTAAAATTTGAAGTCCCTGGCTTTTGGATCTAGTTTCCTGAACCCTAATTACTGTAACTTAACTATTTATCAAAATTATCATTTCATAAAAGTGATTTTTTTTATTCTGACTTCTACTTACCATGTTGTATTATTCGATTTACGGGTGATTAGGAAAATAAGGATTCTTCAGTTCAATAGCATTTGAACTAGATTTCTTTCATGTGTATTTTTGTGATAGCATTTGTTAAGTGTTTTTATTTAGGGATTCAGGCACTGAGGTCTTTGAAAATTTTAATAATTGGGTTATGAGTCCCCTCTTTTCTCAATGCTCGATGTTTTACTTGAAACTGTAGGCTCCATTTCATTTGCTAGAAGCTACTGCAGTGCACATTTGATTGTCTTGTTCATTGCAACGTACTTATCTATATTTGTTCCTCTCCAGATGCTGTGAATTCTGCTTGAATGAGTTGCGAGGGTGTTGCTGTTTGAAATGCACATCTGCCTCTCGGCTTAGGCCTCTGCTACCTGGCCATCAAAGATACCGAAAATGGCATCATTATAGAGACCCAGAGTTACAGAGTAGATGACTACTTAATCAAGACTCGATTTTGGAAAACAGCAAAGTGGCTTTTGGTACATTTCCTTATCTGAATGTTTGATTTGATGTTTATGTTTTTTTAAATTGAATGGCTTTTACTTTCATAATTTAATGAGGTGTTAATTTCATTATATATGTTTTGTGATTGAGATATATTTAGTGTTAATTGAATGTATAGCTACCACCATCTAAGAAAATTATATAAATGCCTCATCATTCTCAAACGTCTAGTCTCTCTCTTCACACACACACACACACACATTCAATCTCTCATGCTCCACCAGTGCCACCAACGTTACCACTGAGAATGGTGTAGATAAGATATATAGAGACTATGACATACTGCTGAAGTTCTATATATACTATGAATGGTGAAAATAAGATATCATGAATGAAGTGAATTTTCTTGGAGAAAAGCAAGTCAATGGCGATACTATTTATTGTTTTCAATTATCCTTTGTACATGATGATGGATACTTATTTTGCCATTTTATTGGATTTCTTTCAAGTTTCCATACTGTAATATGTCTGTCTATATACACTATGAATGGTGTAGATGGTATCATGAAAGAAGTAAATTTTTACGAAGAAAAGTAAGTTATTTATTGTTTTGAACTATCCTTTGATTTGAACATGATGGATGATTTAGTCACTTGCCTGTTAATTTATTTTGTCTAATGTCAATATTTTTAATCAACTAACACGATTCTTATAGAGTAAAATGAATGTATCCCATATCTCTCACGTCGCTGCCCAGCCACCACCGCCTCAGCCCATCAAAGTAAACCATAAGCACCTCGCATGACAACAAACCTCTATAAGGTATCTCTCTCTCTCTCTCTCTATTCTGTTCTCTTCTTCGTGTTCCACCCGGGGGGTGACCCTTACCATTTTGGAGCCTAAAGTGGCAACTATAAAAAAGGCCTTTTATTTTTAAAAATAATATTTTATTTAAAATTTATTCTTCTTGCTTTTTGAGATGCAAAAGTACTAATTAAAATTTTATTTCAAGTTTTGCTGTCATATCTTTTTCGATTGATAGTATTGCTAACTCATTTAATATTTCTTGTAACATAGTTGACTTTAGATGAGATTTTATTAATTTTAATTTTGAAATTTTTTTTATGCAGAAGCAACGGTTACAAGAATTATCAATAATATTCTATAAGTTATGCATGTATTCAAAAAAGAATCTAATTATTCTATATAACTAAATATTTCAATTGAAGTAATTTCTTCCACAGGTAAAATTTTCTTTAGAAACTTTACGAAAAACTCAAGATTAAGATAATATTTTTTAAACTATCATTTCCTAATAATTTTAATTTTTTTTAAATTAAATAAAAAACCAAATATATTTTCATATATTTGAAATTGTTCAAATCTATTCTTTAACAAAGAAATAGTTTGATCTACTATGTATATAAAATAATCAGTTCTAAACGATTCTTCAACAGATTTTGTTACTTCGTCATCAACATTCTTATCAAATTGTTTCTTCCTACGAATTGTACGTTTTTTACAAAATGTAGGTTCTATTCCCATTTCAATTACAACCTCTTTAGAAGAAATCATAGCATTTGTAAATCTATTTTCTCTACATTTTTCAAAAAAAAAAAATGAGACCTTTTAATTGATCTATAGCAACATCAATATGCATGTCTTTTCATTGTATATGTTTACTAACTAAGTTGATGGAAAATAAAATATCATACCAAATAATCATATGCCCAATAAGAACTAAAAATTCTCAATTTCATATGTTGCTAAACAATTAGCTTCACTTCTTGTTTTAGGATCTTCACTAGTTTCCCCTAATTGTAACAATGCATCTCTTATACTTGGACCTTGAAATTTAATTGTTTTAACACTTTCAATTCGAATTTTTCAACGTGTTTGTGACAATGATTTAAGAGTTAAATCATATACATTATTTTGTACAAATTTTCATCGTTTTGTAAAAAAAGCAAATAATGAATATATGCGTTGTACTACTCCAAAAAATGACATAGCCTTGGGACAAGAGTTAGTCATATTGCAAAGTACTAGGTTTAGATTATTACAACCATATGACATGTAAAATGTTCTAGGATTTATACCTAGAAGTCTTTTTTGTACCCTTTGATGTTTTTCTTTCATGTTAGATCCATTATCATACCCTTGTTCATGTATATCATTAATATCAAGTTTGAGGTTTGTTGTTGTGTCTATGATTTTGTGAAAAATACATTTTCCACTTGTATTATCTACTTTAAGAAACTCTAAAAAGTATTCTTCTATTTTTATTGGACTTGTTGAGATATCTACACAATGTAATATGAGAGATATTTGTTCTTGATGACTTACATCCGGAGTACAATCAAGAATAATTGCATAATATTTTACTTCTTTAATTTTCTTAATAATATTATTTCTAATTTCATTTCCTAATAGACTTGTCAATTCATTTTGTATCTTATGCCAAAGATAATGGTTATAAATTTCATCACGTTGAATGTGTCGGATGTCTTCTTACATTATTGAATCAAATTCTGCTATCATTCAATTATACTTAAAAAATTTTCATTATTTTCTTGATATTTCTTTTCATTTTTTCCCAAAATGACAAATTATTTTTACCAAGATTCTTTACAACTGCAATAATTCTCACTATTACGTTTTTCCAATATTCTTTCTCTCTATTAATTTGTTCTTGGATGGTTTTATCAATTGTTTCACTTTTTAACAATTTTATTCCTAAATCAATCTAAGTATTCATATTAGTAATATGTTCATTAGATATTTCATGACTTTTAAGTTTAATACTAAGATTTCTCAAATCTTTAGTCCCTTCATTAGCTAGTTTACTTGTATTATGATTCATCAAACAACTTACAATAAAAACAAAATACTCTATCCAAATCTTTTTCTATCACATGTCTCCCCATTTGCTAATTTACGAATATAATGTATAGTGGAAAAATGTCTAGAAAGCTCGTCTTTGGGAAAATCTAAATTATTATTTCTAATAGGACATTTTCTACTAATAAGTCTCTTAGTTTTGTATCAATATTATTCCATTGACTTGGATCATAAATATTCATAGCATTATAATTACTTGTTTCATTAAGATTGTCATGGTCTAATTTTTTTGCTTGTTCTTCATCATCTATTGTCATATTACATGTTTGACTAGAATTGTGCATATTTTCATTAGTATTTTTTTGTTGTATTATATTATCATCTTCTAATTCATTGGGAGTAATTATTAGTTCATTTTACTAAATTTTCACCTATATTTTTTGTTCCATTTTTTGTTACTAGTAACAAATTTAGCAAGAAATTTTTTTTGAGATTCCATTAATTTATCTCTTTTTTTTTTTTTGAGCTTTTCATATCCACCCGATTGTTTTCTACTTGTCATACTATCAAATATTATCTAAACAATCACAAATAATGAAACAATCACACACAATCTATGTTAAAAAATATATATAATAAGAACTTTAAATAAAAAATTCAAAGCATAGAATAATAACACCTGATTTGTTGTTATTTTTAATTTTCCTGCGAAAATCGACTATCATCGTAGAAGAAGCCAAAACAATGCCTCAGCCAACAAAAAATAATGGCATAGTGAAGTCCCTATCACAGAGACAAATTTTACAGTGGAGAGAGGAGATAGAGAGGCCCCCCAGCCTTTGTTGGCTAGAGAGAGAGATGTCTGTTTTGCCTCTTGGCATTTCCAGATTATTTTACCGTGCAGAGAGGAGAGAGGAAAGAGAAAAATAAGGATAAAGAGTGAGTAGTTAGAGGAATATGCTAAGAATTGTTATATAAAAATACTAGGGATAATCTTTGCAGAAAGGCACGGTGCAACTAAAAAAAATCAAAAAATGAATTTGAATGCAAAATAATCAAGCAAGAGTTAAATCGTATGTTTTTTATCTAATGGTGGAAATGGACGAAATGACTTAATTAAGACAATTGATAATTGAGGAACTAAATTGAGAGATTTGAAAGTTCAAGGACCAAATTGAAACCCGTGACAAAATTTAGGGACAAATTATGATATTTACCCTAATATTTTTATCAATACTCCATCAAAGTACAATTAATGAATCTTTTTGGCTTAGTGAACAAAATCAATAAGGAGTCAACTACTTGAACTCTTTACCAAAGCACAAAACATAAGCTCAAACACAGCGAATTAAATTCCCTACATCCCAATTATCTAACAAACAACATATTCAGTCATCGTCAAACAAATCGTATAGAAATCTAACGGTAACTCATCGCTTGGTAATAGATAAAATACTAAAAAACAAAACGCAAAATTCCATTCCTATGAATTAAACATAACACAAACTGAGGGAGAAAAAACAGCTTGATCACACATCCTTTGTTAACTACCATATTCTTCATATCTTTTCTTTCGGTAAACATTCTTCGTTTCTTAGAAGATCAACTGAACATAAACCAAAGAGGTCAAAATTTTATTCCGTTCAGTGGGTTACCTAAGGTATTAGATGGACAACCATCAACAGTTGTCATCAACCATAACTTTGACCACTTAAATTCAAAAAAAAAATTATATTAAATCAGGAATACTCCAAATTACACAACTAACCAAACAGGAAAAGGAAAAAAAAGAACTAAAACTCACTTACGTGATCTTTCCAAAATCATCACCATCTATAACCACTGCAACAAATGCCCAGAAGATCACAACAAAATTCAATACAATAGATTAAAATCAAAGCAAGATAACAACAAACCATGGAGAGTTATGAGAACTCAACAAATAGGTAGCTAAGCCTCTAACCCACAAATAGGCATCTAGATGTCATCATTCATTATTCAAGGAGTCATCTAAGCCTCTAATCCACTGAAACTACTTAACGCAAAATAGGTAACACAATTTCATAGAAAGAGAAAGTATCACATAGTTTAAGCAAGTTTAAAAAAATATAAATAAATATCCTACTTATGTGACAAACCAATATAATTCTCTATTGTTAGTTTAAGCTCTAGAATCAATAAATAGAAATAATTCTTATGTGATAAAATATTTAGCAAAGAGAAAACAGTTAACTGAGACGTTTGGAACCTATGATGAGAAAGAATAAGCTTGAGTTCTCCATCCATAAAATAAAAAAAAAATCTATTTCATACACAACGTCAACAAATTAACCACGCAAGGAATGAAATGACAGGAGCACATACTCACAATTAATCAATATGGGAGTAAGGAATTTAAGAAAGCGTTTCACATTCGAGCTAAATTAACATATTCTATGTATTTATGTGTTACTTGGTGAATCAATCGGTAAAAGCTATGCTGACCATTTGTTCCTGGTTCACCAAAATCAATCTCACTGGCCTCATAGGGAAGAGGCAGACCGTCAATCGATACTCCTTTCCCATTACTCTCCATGCTAACCTAAATTGGGTTAAATTTGGAAGGCCTTAAGGGTATTATGCTAAAGATTCCAAAATAATATTCAAGCTGAAAGCTATGTTAAGCAAACCTGTTGAATATGTGGGGCAAACTTTTTTCAGGGCTTGAGAGTAAGGCAAAATGGCCTGCAAGAATTTGAAGCTTTAAGGTCATGGGGTGTGAAGTAAGAAGACATTATCAGAAAATCGTCAAACGACGGAAATTAAATGTAGCATCTTACTCACTCTTGCAAGGTAACCAAGAAACAAAACATTCCATATGATCAACAAACCTAGAAGCACCTGAAGCAATGCCAATAAACAGTAAAATAAGTCATCCAAATATCTAACTAACATCTAGGGTATCTAGAAAAAAAGTTATTAAAAAAAACAGAGCCGAGAAATGATCATGCCATTTGGACATACAGGTATGTTTTTCTCAAATGGTGTCGAATAGAAATGTTGATCAATGCTTGAAGCTCCCTTCAGAAACCTTCAAAATAAGAACAAAATCGTTAAGGCAACTACTGACCAAAATAAAGTGAAAAGAAAATAACAAAATTCATTGCTGCGCCAACATAAAATGCTTTTGGATATTAAGCATTGTGCCTTAAATTCAAGAAACTGTAACTAGAAAAAAAAAGAATTCATATCAATCAAACAAAAAATCAATGGTAAAGTATACTATATTTCTCTTAGACATTTCAACAAAAACTTGGTGTGGAGTATGTAAAATTACATGAACAACTAATCACAACAACTGTACCATACGAATGCTTGAATAAGTGATGAATGTTTTGCAATCAGAAAAAGAGATGAGTTGTGGAGATAGAGAAGTAGAGACAGAGAGGAAAAGAGAAGCAGAGAGTTTTAACGTGTACCTGAAATCAGTCGGGGCAATGGAGAATTCTAGCAAAGAGTCTGTGCGTTATGATCAGCAGTTGGAATTAATCAATTTGACACTAAGTGAGGGAGAGAAGATTTGCAGACATTAGGGATTTAATTAAAGATTTGAGAATCACTGGTACAAGAAGGTGATATTTTGAATTCTTAAGATAGGATTGAATGCCAATTTTACATATTGGTATGGAAAGAGGATCACCAGAGGGATAAAGATCGGTGAGAGAGGGAGAAAGATAGAATAGGATGTAGTTTTGGGAAGGAGAAACATGATTCTTCGGAGTGGGAGAGAGAGAGAGAGGCGCGTGAGAAAGGGAGGAGAGGCAGAAGTGAGAGGGAGAGGCGAGAGACAAAGGTCTCTGTTGGGCGCAAAAGAAAAATTTAATATTTATTGTTGACCGTTAGATCATAAATTTTGAGATGATTTGAACCGTTTTTTATGTTGAGATTACATTATCCGTTGCATGTGTTTATGTTTTGTCTCAAAATAATCTGGACCTCTCTTTGTTTTTTGGATTCAAATTTCGTTCTACTTTATTATATGGATCTCTCTAACAACTGTACATCACTTTTATAGATATATTTTTTTTTAATAGTTTTTTTGGTACATGGACGAAAGAAATAAGCCCAAACTATCTAATTTAAATCTAATTTTTAACTTTTTTGTTGGGCTTTAATTTTTATAAAATTGAATTTTTATTTTGAATTAGTGGTCATAATAATAAATTATGGGATGTAATTAAAAATTAGGGCCTAAAGCCTGGGCTTTGCTGACCTTACAACAGCGTCGGCGGTGGTTCCAACTCCTACAAACACAAAAAATCCCACACACATGCACAACACAAACACACACCTAGATACACAACACACACGCACCCACACATTTAATGCACACACACATTAGGTGTAACCAATTACTTTTAATTTACCCATTTCATAGCTATCATATATATTTCCCAATTATTTTCTCCAAAAATTCAATTTTATCTTTTATTAATTGTGAAAATACGAATTTGTTAATTTTTGAATGTTATAATTTTTAGTGATATTGTGTGTAGTTTGTATGCGTTTTATTTGTTCTGTATGTAGTACGATGAACTAATTACGCATGATTATTAAGATATGTTCGATTTTATGTGAATTAATGATTATTTTGGTCGTTGGTATGAACTGCTAATTTTGAGAAAAGTATAGTAGAATTGTGGTGGTACAGTGTATAATGATAATTATTATATATGATTGTAAATTATGTCGAAAGATTTAGATTTTTTTGAACTCTTATATTTAAAGAAAATTATGCCAAAATTTTTGAAAAATAGTAAGGACTAATTTGATTTCAATTTTTTATATTAAATTAAATGAATTAAAAATTATTTTAAATTAATAATTTATTTTAGATTGTAAAATTTCTTTAGACAATAATATGATAACTTTATTATATCATTCAAAATCTGACAGAGATGTAACCAATGCGAAGATAATCAACAAGATAAGTTAAACATGTCCTGTTCAGAAAAAAAAACGTGCCCTATTGTTTATCTACTTTCCACGTGTCAACATGACAAGCAAATAATAAATTACAACATCATCACTTTATCTGGCAATTGACCTTGTGTCTATCTCTTTGGTACGATCAAAAAAAAAAAATGGTAAGTGGTTATTTATTTTTTTAACCTTTAACTAATTATTTATTTCCATTAAACACCTAATCCCAAACTTATATACCTATCGGTGAAATAGATGTATTATTATGTGATTTGTGTTTGTTAAAACACATGATACATATATCATAGTGATATGATATATAATATATACACTAATCTCATATAAGGCTAAAATAGTAAATTATGTATGTATATTATTTCTATCCTTTTATTTTTTTCATCAATATCAAACATTGAGTCTAAGTAAAAGTTCTCTAGATATAAGATATGATTATCAGTGAATCTCATAAAATATTGAAATTTGATGGTAATTTAACGGTTATAATGAAGTCATGTAATTAGGTTAGATTCAAATAGCATTGCTCTTAAAAAGAAAAAAAAAAGTGATATTTAAAATAACTTATTTAAATTCCTTACAAAAAAATAAAACATAGGGACCACATAACTCAAACTAAATTCTTTATAAACCAAATTGAAGCGTTTGAATGCACTAAAAATTGTAGAGTGGAGATTGTAGATATTCAAAATTTCATGTTATGTTAACTTTTATGTCTATTCAACCGAAGGAAGGGACTTTTTATGTACTATATGTAAACTATTCAACCAAAAGTATTTAACACATCGAAAACCTTTTCTTTTTTTATTTTTATTTGGTGGGTTTTGTGAATAATGTGAATACTTTGGATCCATTGGCAATCCAACGACAACGGTACAATAGCAACATTACGTGTTCAGCTCTATAAATACCACCTCTTTTGCCTTATCACGGTGCACCTGATCAAACATACATAAGAGTAGCTCACAATGAAGACCAAGGGTTGTGAACTGCTGCTTTCATTTCTTCTGGCCTTTGCCATTATAACAAATGCTTTGCTTGGTGGTGGTGCTGCTGCTTCTGATGTAGTACTTGACTTAAGTGGTGGGAAAATGCCAGTAACCGATTACTACTACATAGAAGACCCTTTGTTTCGCCCTAGAACGGTAGTCCAACTAGTCAGTGGTGGAAACGAAACATGCCCACTTGATGTGGGCCCACGTATACAATTACTCGGTGGCATCCCAGCGAGGATTTCGCCTGTGAACTCCGACGATGGCGTGGTCCGTGAATCCACTGATCTCAACATCAAATTCGTTTGGGTACCACCATGTGCTCAGTCTGGTGTGTGGAATGTTCAGTACGATGAAGAGTCTGAAGAATATTTTGTGAGAGTTGGTGGAGTAGAGGGAAACCCTGACTGTGAAACCATAACCAATTGGTTTAAGATTGAAAAACTTGGAGATTACTACAAGCTCGTTTTCTGTCCAAGTGTCTGTAACAATCATTACTGCAACGCCATTTGTAAAGATGTTGGCCGTGATTCCGAGGGTCGCTTCGTTCTAAGCGATACACCATACCGGATCGGGTTCAGAAAGTTCGAACTCTTGAAATCAAAGATCAGCTACCAGTACTAATAACCTATGCAGCATGCAAATTATTTTAAGTATGTATGTATTGTAATAATAAGGAAGGTTGTTCCCTTCCAATGGTATTGCAATAAAATGCTGCTGTGATATTCACTAGCCTTTTTTGTGAGACTAACAAGAAAATATGCATGGGAAAAATAAATGAGTGTTGTTATTAAGACCTAAATCATAATCATGTGTGGATATGTTATTGCGACTCAAACTGTTAAATTTTTCCATTGAACTTTGTCCTTGACATATATTATTATGTCAGTAAATTAAGTCATTTTTTAAAATTTTAATTGTATTACTCAAAATAAATTTTAGCTCTTCCCTTTTTTTAGATTGATGCTTAATTAAACACTGGGAATGCTTTAAAATGTTTTTCAGACTACGATCACTTCTTCCATCTCTCTTTGTTAAGTCATCTGTGTGTGTGTGAAATGTGAGCAAGACAAATGGTCATTTCACATTCTTGAAATAAAAGATTTCTCTTCTCTATTCCACTGGCTGATATTGATTGTCCTTTACTACTTTCTCACTCTCTTTCTCTCTCACACGTTTATATTCTTTATTCTTTGAATTTTATGAACATATTATTTTTTTGGTTAAATTATTATACTTTATATTTTTTTATTATACGATCGGTCCAACCAGTTGATCTAACGGTTGAACCAAAATGAATCATTTACTTAGTCTCTCTGTAGATGTGATGTCTAGCTCGGTTCTAAAAACACTGAACTGAACCATAAATATTTTCGATGAAATTAGAAAATCATCAGGATAGACTTGTTAATTATTATTTATTATATTACTTGTTCAGTTTCTGAATCACAATAAGTATAATAACACATACATCTCTCAATAGTTTTTGCATGTGAACCCCAACCAAGGTGTATGAAGATTGTTGATACAATAAAAGGACAATTGGTTTAAAGTTGAAGATTTTGAAGATCACTACAAACATATAATAAATGATGAATGTATCACATTTAAATTTAATATGTGATGCACATAGCTATCGACCATATACTTAAGATTCAAAATGACTGGCCGGTAGTTATGTGCATCACATATTAAATTTAGACCATGATGAATGTATCAATGTGGACCAATCTGGATCGTCATTTATGTTATGTTCTTGAAGGCAAAACAACGCCTCAGCCATAAAAAAATAATGGCACAGTAAAGTCCTTGTCACGAGACAAATTTTATTGTAGGGAGAGGAGATAGGGAGGTCCCCTAGCCTTTGTTGGCTAGAGAGAGAGAGCAAAAAGAGGAGAGGGGGTCTGTTTTGGCTCTTGACCTTTCCAAATTATTTTATCGTGGAGAGAGGGGAGAGAAGAGAGAGGAGAGAGGAGAGAGGAGAGAGGAGAGAGAAAGATAAGGATAAAGAGTGAGTGGTTAGAAGAATATGTTGAGAAGTGTAATATAAAAATATTTCTAACAACTGTACATCACTTTTAAATTTATATTTTTTTTAATAGTTTTTTTGGTACAAGGGCGGAAGAAATACCTCCGAACTATCTAATTTAAATCTATCTTTTAACTTTTTTGTTGGGCTTCAATTTTTATAAAATTGAATTTTTATTTTGAATTAGTGGTTATAATTTTTGATTAGTGCATGTATGTGTTTTGGGGCCTAAAGCCTGCACTTTGCTGGCCTTACACAAAACACATACATGCTCAACACAAAGACGCACCTAGATACACAACACACACGCACCCCACAGATTTAATGTAAACACACATTAGCTGTACCCAATTGCTTTCAATTACATTGCTCAAAAAAAAAAAATTTAATTTACCTATTTCATAGCCGTCATATATTTTTCCCAATTATTTTCTCCAAAAATTCAACTTTATTTTTTATTAATTGTTGAAATACGGATTTGTTAATTTTTGAATGTTATTGTTGTTAGTGATATTGTGTGTAATTTATATGTGTTTTGTTTGTTTCGTATTTAGTACGATAAATTAATTAAACATAGTTATTAAGATATGTTCGATTTCATGTGAATTGATGATTACTTTGATCGTTGGCATGAATTGCTAATTTTGAGAAAAATAAAATTGAATTGTGGTGGTACGGTGTACAATGATTATTATTGTATATGATTGTAAATTCTGTTGACAGATTTAGATTTTTTTTACTCTTATTTTAAAAGAAAATTATGCCAAAATTTCTAAAAAATAGTAAGGTCTAACTTTATTTTAATTTCTTATATTAAATTAAATGAATTAAAAATTAGTTTAAATTATTAATTTATTTTAGGTTGTAAAATTTGTTTAGACAAAAAAATGATAACTTTATTACATCATTTAAAATCCGACAAAGATGTGAGCAATGCGAAGACAATAAAAATAAAAAGTTTCCTGTTCAGAAAAAAAAATGCCCAATTCTTAATCTACTTTCCACGTGTCAACATGACAAGCAACTAACAAGTTAAACCCTTATCACTTTATCTGGCAACGTGTCAACATGCCTATGTCTTTGGTACGATAATCCATACTGTGGAGTTGGATACATTAGAGTGACTGTACCTTGCTCATCCCCTCACCCATACTTGTGAGATTAATCTTAACACGACTTCTCTGTGGGGTGCCATGTATTTTCGGTATCTTTTATATGTAAATAATTCATAGGTGGTGAAAAACACAATTTTTATAAGTAAATTAGTTATTGTCTATGCTTGAAGATATGAAGTAATAAAAAAAAAAGTCATCAATAAACATATTTGTATTTACATGCAAAATCAAATCATAAATATAGAAAAGAAAGAAAAGAATTTAAACACCAGTTCTAGTGAGGGTGAGCGATGATTACAGTGGTGGTGAGAGACGGTGATGGTTGTGGTGCGTGGTGGCAGCCGTGAATGATAACGGTGATGATGGTGGTGGGTATGGGTAGTGGTGGGAGGCAATGACGGTGGTGGTGGCAATGGTGGGAGACCATTAGTGCTTTTTAGACGACAATGTGATAGGAGGTGATGAATGACGGTGGTTGTGTATAAGAGTGGTGAAAGTGGATGACAATGGTCGACGACAGGGGGTGGTGGATTGTGGTAGTGGGTGGCGGTGGATTGTGATAGTGGGTGCTGACGGTGGGCGATAGTTGTAATGGGATGATGGTGATAGTAATAATAAATATAAGAATGAGATGACGATGGTAGTTGGTGGTGGCGATGAACGACGATGGTGGATGGAGATAGTGGGGGTGGAGGTGGAGATGCTCAAATAACAAGTGTATATAAATAACAATAATAAATAATATAAGTGATTTGTTGATAATGATAATTATTATATATGATTGTAACTTCTGTTGACAAATTTAAATTTTTTTGAGTTTCTATTTTTAAAAGAAATTATGCCAAAACTTCTAAAAAATAGCAAAGACTAACTTAATTTTAATTTCTTATATTAAAGTAAGTGAATTAAAAATTATTTTAAATTTATAATTTATTTTAGATTGTAAAATATCTTTAGACAATAATATGGTAACTTTATTACATCATTCAGAATCTGACAAAGATGTGACCAAATGCGAAGATAAAAATCAAGCACCGGTAAAACAACAAAAATAAAAAGTGGAAAGCACATAAGATAAGTTAAACTTGTACTGTTCAGGAAAAAAAAAAAAAAAACGTGCCCCATTCTTTATCTACTTTCCACGTGTCAACATGACAAGCAAATAATAAATTACACCCTTATCACTTTATCTCGCAATTGGCCTTGTGTGGTACGATAAAAAAAAATGAAACAGTTAAAAGGATGTAAAATTAAATAAAAAAAATATTATATTTGATAAAAAAAAAATTTGAAGAATAAAAAAATTGATAAATAAATTTTTTTTTCGATTCATTAAAATCAATCTTTTAAAAATTGAGCTAAAAAGGAAGAATTATATTATATGTTCCCACTATATGTGTATGTGTGTTGATTTTTTATTTAAAAATCAAATAAAAAAATAGATTTATTACTTTGTAATTTGTGCTGTTAAAACACATGATACATATACCACAGTGATATGATATATAATATATACATTAATCTCATACAAGGATACAATAGTAAATTATGTATGTATATTATTTTTGTCCTTCTATTTTTTTCATCAATACCAAACATTGAGTCTAGGTAGATGATAAGATTATTAGTGAGTCTCATTAAATATTGAAACTTGATGATAATGTGAATATTCAGTCTTGATTTTTTTTTTTTTTTTTTTTGAACTTGGTGGATTTTGTGAATAATGTGAATACTTCGGATACATTGTCAATCCAAGGAGAACGGTACAATAGTAACATTACGTGTTCAGCTCTATAAATACCACCTCTTTTGCCTTATCACGGTGCACCTGATCAAACATACATAAGAGTAGCTCACAATGAAGACTAATTGTTGTGAACTGTCGCTTTCATTTCTTCTGGCCTTTGCCATTATAACAAATGCTTTGCTTGGTGGTGCTGCTGCTGCTTCTGATGCAGTACTTGACTTAAGTGGTGAGCAAATGCAAGTAACCGATTACTACTATATAGAATGGCCTTTGTTTCGCCCTACAACGGGAGCCACACTATTCAGAGCTGGAAACGAAACATGCCCACTTGATGTGGCCCCAGTGCCACTCAATGGCATCCCAGCGAGGATTTCACCTGTGAACTCCGACGATGGCGTGATCCGTGAATCCACTGATCTCAACATCAAATTCGTTTTCGTATCACCATGTGCTCAGTCTGTTGTGTGGAAGGTTCAGTACGATGAAGAGTCTGAAAAATATTTTGTGAGAGTTGGTGGAGTAGAGGGAAACCCTGGCTGTGAAACCATAACCAATTGGTTTAAGATTGAAAAACTTGGAGATTACTACAAGCTGGTTTTCTGTCCAAGTGTCTGTAACAATCATTATTGCAACGTCATTTGTAAAGATGTTGGCCTGGATTCCGAGGGTCGCTTCGTTCTAAGCGATACACCATACCAGGTCGGGTTCAGAAAGTTCGAATTTTTGAAATCAAAGATCAGCTACCAGTACTAATAACCAATGCAACATGCAAATTATTGTGTGTATGTATTGTAATAATAAGGAAGCTTGTTCCCTTCCATTGGTATTGCAATAAAAGGATGTAAAATTAAATAAATAAAATATTATATTTGATAAAAAAAAAAATTTGTTAGAAGCATATACTTGTGTGGTAAGAAGCATATACTTGCAAAATTTGATAAAGTGGCGCAAGACAAAGTTATTTTTGGCGACTCCTCTGACATTCCGGTGAAAGGCAAAGGTAAAATTCTTATTACACTGAAGAATATCAATCATGATTTTATTTCCAATGTCTATTATGTGTTGGATATGAAGAATAGTATTTTTGAGTTTAGGGCAACTTTTAGACAAGGGTTACGATATTAACACGAAGAATCTTTACCTTATAATTAAAGATACTCGTGGTAATTTGATTGCTAATGTGAAAATGTCCAAGAATAGAATGTTTTCTTTGAATATTTAACATAATTCTATGAGACGTTTGAATGCTATTATTAAAGATGATTCTTGGTTGTGGCACTTGATACTTGAACATCTTAATTTTGGTGGTTCAAAACTTTTATCTAGCAAGAAAATAGTAAAAGGTATACCCTACATAGATCATCCCAATGAGTTATATGAAGGATGTATTCTTGGAAAGTATCACAGATTAAGTTTCTCAAGAGAAGTCAATTGGAGAACATCACGATCCTTGGAGCTTGTGCACACCGATGTTTGGGTCATTCTCCAGCTTTGTTCCCTTCCAATGGTATTGCAATAAAATGCTGCTGTCATATTCAGTAGCCTTTTTCTTATAGTGTTGCTCCTCTTTTTTGTGGGACTAACAAGAAAATATGCATGGGAAAAATACATGAGTGATGTTATTAGGACTTAAAACATAATCATGTGGATTGTCCAACGATGTTTGTTGTGTCTCTAATGCTTCAGTTGCAAGAAGGATGAAAAATAGGAATGATGAAAAATATGAGACATACATTTTCTATTCTTCAAGGAAGAAAAATAGAAATGACACATTTTTCTTCCTTTGTGTTTGGTCCGATGGATGAAAAGTAAAAATGATTAACATTTTTTTTTATGCTGGCTAAGATTGGAGGTGACAATCGAGTCGTGTCGTATCAGGTTCGTGTTAAGTCATTGCAGGTTTGTGTCGAATATTAGTCAAACTTAACTCAACTCATTTAACTAATTATGTCGTATTAAGTTGACCTGTTTATTTTTGTATAATATTCGTGTTCGTGTTGACCTACAGAAACTTTGAATAAAAAATTTAATACTAATATTCTATTTTCACTTAATTGAATCCATGTTTAGATTTTTTCTACAAACTAAAAATTAACTTAAATAAATATAATAATAGTAATATATAAAAATATTTTTTTTATATAATAAATATGTCAGTGCTTAATAAATAATTAACATTTTATATCTGTAATACTAATTAAACATGTTATGTTCATGTTTATTTAAAAAAAAATAGGTTGATGGTGTTAATTTTGAGTTTGACGGGTTGAACTGAATATGAGCCGTTTCTATTTCTTGTTCACATGTCAGGTCATTTTCAAGTTCGTATCGAGTTAGAATCAAGTTTGTGTCATAAAATTCTTGTCAAGTTCGAGTCATGTCATTGTGTTGAGTCAAAAATTTTCACCCCTAACTAAGATGGAAAAAATATTTTTTAAAATTTTGAAATTTTAGTTTTTAATTTTTAAAATATATAAATACATATTTTATCATTGTAACAAAGTTGTAATTGTGATTGCTTTGTTGTGGAGTTATTTGATCTGTAAACATTGCTTGCTATCATTCTCCACCGTTGTCATCATCGTGATTGTGCTGCGTTTTGAAATTGTGATTGGTTTTTGTGCATCAGAGTCAAATCTATCTTTTGTAATCTTGATATGTGACTGAAATCCGTGTCTAGTTTGAGGTCGTTTCCGTTTCTTTTTATTTTGGAGCCAGTCGTTTGCCTCACCGAGGGATTCTTGGTCTGTTCGTCGAGTTATTTTTTATTCTGACTTCTACTTACTGTGTTGTATTATTCTATTAACGGATGATTAGGAAAATAAGGCTTATTCAATAGCATTTGAACTAGATTTCTTTCATGTGTATTTTTGTGACAGCATTTGTTCAAGTGTTTTTATTTAGGGATTCAGGCACTGATGTCTTTGAAAATTTTAATAATTGGGTTACGACTCCCCTCTTTTCTCAATGCTCGATCAGCTTTTCCCTTGAGTTTATGTTCTACTTGAAACCGTTGGCTCCATTTCATTTGCTAGAAGCTATTGCAGTGCACATTTGATTGTCTTGTTCATTGACGTGTACTTATCTATATTATTAAGGGAGAAGTCTAGCATGCCTGTAGACTGGAGGTTTCATGTGTCCAATTTGGGGTATATTTACTTTTGTTGGTGATTGTGGGTGGCCATAATCTAGGTAAAGGTGGTGGTGGTGGTGGTGGTGGTTATGATTGATGCAGTGAACTCGGATTAGATAATGTTTGATGTAACAGTGATATCACGTCCTCATTGACTTGTGGTGTCACTATCCAATAATAAATTTATAATGGGTAAGTTAAACTCCACTTTGGTGGTTATTAAATGACATAATAAGGTGATTACTATAATATGTTGGATCCACCTACTTATTTGTTATGTTTTTATTAGATAGTGATACCACGTGTCAATAATAACGTGGTATCACTGTCAAATCCAATGTTATGTGGGAATGTTTGTTAGCTTTCTCAACATCTTGGTTAAGGTTAAGTCGAGATGTAAACCAAGCTGCTCATACATTGTCTAGCAAAAATGCAATTTTTTTGTGTGGCCTATGTTTTTGTTACCCACGCTTCAACATGATGTACCTGTTTTATATTAATTAATATAAATATCTTATTGTTTTTGTCAAAAAATAAATAATAAAGGATGGAATTAATCAAGATCTCTAATATCAAAATGAGCTTTAAAAATTGGGTAAAATTCATTGACCTTCCCTGAAAAATGGTCTCAATTTAGAAAAGTAGAAGAATGCCTATAATTTGATTGAAGTTTAGAAGTACATGGTTTAGATTTCATTTAAATCTATCTAATTAAATTCGATGGTTAATATTCCATTTCACTTAAAACTCAAATCCCGCCCACTATACCTACACCCATGCCACCCAATTCAAACCTCTCTCTCTCTCCCTCTCTCTCTCTCTCATTTCTCTGCCAGAAACGAGTCCAGGTACTCCTCTCTCTCTTCACACATACACACACAATCATACACACATTCGAACAACCAACATACACACACACTCACACATGTGGGCACATTCGAACACACCCAGCACATGCACACACACATTTGGGTGTTTTGATTATTTTTGTGTTTTCATAATTGGGGGAATTTCATAATTTGGGTGTTTTGATTATTTTGGTATTTTCATAACTGGTTTCATAATTTAGATTTTTTGAATAATTTGTGTACTTTAAATTAAATGAATGTTATAGTTGTTAGTGCTACTTTCATTGAATGTTTGATTGGATGTTATGTTTTAAAAATTGAATAGCTTTTACTTTCATAATTAAATGACTTGTTAATTTCATTATATATGTTTTGTAGGGTTTTTTGATTGAGATTTAGTGTTGATTGAATGTATGGCTACCACCAATGGCGAAAGAAAATGTCACCGTTGTTTCGATAATATTATTATAAAAAATTTATTTATTACTGTAAATATTATTGGAGACTATATTTATTATGGCAAGACATCTTGTCCCAACACTATATGATAATGAGTGGAATTTTAAAAAATCTTTGTGACGGTACCATCCCGTCTTAAATAGTATTAAGGATACATCGTGTCTGAAGGTACGGTGCAAGTAAATAAGAAATGATGGATTTGAGAGAGAAAATTCGATGTGAATGGTTTTGAGAGAGATGTTGGTGGTTGTTTGATGAATCTATTTAAGACAGTCAGATGAGTTTATTGAAGTTTGTCTTGTTTTATCTTAATATTTCTTTATGATTTTATCTATATACAAATATTTATCTTATTATAATTATGAGGTTAATAAATGGTTTGATGAACAGTTATGTTAAGCCATCACTGTGATATAATTATAAGATATATCTAAATAATTGTAAGAGATGTTAAGGCATCACTACGATAAGAGATATGTTTAAGCAATAAATTAGATTAGTAATTAGTTTCAATAGCTTATTTTTCAACATATAGTGTTCAAATGGTTTACAATAGTCTCCATAATCTATAATTCCCAATTTTGCCCTACTTCTTTGCTTCTTTCTCCCCCCAACAGCATCATCACAACTGTTCGATCACTTTTCTCTTTCTCTTTCTCCTCCCTCACGCATTCTCTAACGTCTCCCCCCCTCTCTCTCATACACACACACACACACACATTCAATCTCTCATGCTCCACCAGTGCCACCAACGTTACCACTGAGAATGGTGTAGATAAGATATATAGAGACTATGACATACTGCTGAAGTTCTATATATACTATGAATGGTGAAAATAAGATATCATGAATGAAGTGAATTTTCTTGGAGAAAAGCAAGTCAATGGCGGAACTTTTTATTATTTTGAATTATCCTTTGTACATGATGGATACCTTTTTTTTTTTCTATTTTATTGGATTTCTTTCAAGTTTCCATACTGTAATATGTCTATCTATATACACTATGAATGGTGTAGATGGTATCATGAAAGAAGTAAATTTTTACGAAGAAAAGTAAGTTATTTATTGTTTTGAACTATCCTTTGATTTGAACATGATGGATGATTTAGTCACTTGCCTGTTAATTTATTTTGTCTAATGTCAATATTTTTAATCAACTAACACGATTCTTATAGAGTAAAATGAATGTATCCCATATCTCTCACGTCGCTGCCCAGCCACCACCGCCTCAGCCCATCAAAGTAAACCATAAGCACCTCGCATGACAACAAACCTCTATAAGGTATCTCTCTCTCTCTCTCTCTCTCTCTCTCTATTCTGTTCTCTTCTTCGTGTTCCACCCAGGGGGTGACCCTTACCATTTTGGAGCCTAAAGTGGCAACTAAAAAAAGGCCTTTTATTTTTAAAAATAATATTTTATTTAAAATTTATTCTTCTTGCTTTTTGAGATGCAAAAGTACTAATTAAAGTTTTATTTCAAGTTTTGCGGTCATATCTTTTTCGATTGATAGTATTGCTAACTCATTTAACATTTTTTGTGACATCGTTGACTTTAGATGAGATTTATCAATTTTAATTTTGAAATTTTTTTTATGCAGAAGCAACGGTTACAAAAATTATCAATAATATTCTATAAGTTATGCATGTATTCGAAAAAGAATCTAATTATTCTATATAACTTAATATTTCAATTGAAGTAATTTCTTCCGCAGGTAAAATTTCCTTTAGAACATTTAGTTCTAAAAACAAATCTAAACCATCAATATCAGAAAAACTATACAAAAAACTCAAGATTAAGATAATATTTTTTTAAACTATCATTTCCTAATAATTTTAATTTTTTTAAAATTAAATAAGAAACCAAATATATTTTCATATATTTGAAATTGTTCAAATCTACTCTTTAACAAAGAAATAGTTTGATCTACTATGTATATAAAATAATCAGTTCTAAACGATTCTTCAACGGATTTTGGTACTTCGTCATCAACACTCTTATCAAATTGTTTCTTCCTACGAATTGTACGTTTTTTACAAAATTCAACACAATAGATTAAAATCAAAGCAAGATAACAACAAACCATGGAGAGTTATGAGAACTCAACAAATAGGTAGCTAAGCATCTAACCCACAAATAGGCATCTAGAGGTCATCATTCATTATTCAAGGAGTCATCTAAGCCTCTAATCCACTGAAACTACTTAACGCAAAATAGGTAACACAATTTCATAGAAAGAGAAAATATCACATAGTTTAAGCAAGTTTAAAAAAATATAGATAAATATCCTACTTATGTGACAAACCAATATAATTCTCTATTGTTAGTTTAAGCTCTAGAATCAATAAATAGAAATAATTCTTATGTGATAAAATATTTAGCAAAGAGAAAACAGTTAACTGAGACGTTTGGAACCTATGATGAGAAAGAATAAGCTTGAGTTCTCCATCCATAAAATAAAATAAAAATCTATTTCATACAGAACGTCAACAAATTAACCACGCAAGGAATGAAATGACAGGAGCACATACTCACAATTAATCAATATGGGAGTAAGGAATTTAAGAAAGCGTTTCACATTCGAGCTAAATTAACATATTCTATGTATTTATGTGTTACTTGGTGAATCAATCGGTAAAAGCTATGCTAACCATTTGTTCCTGGTTCACCAAAATCAATCTCACTGGCCTCATAGGGAAGAGGCAGACCGTCAATCGATACTCCTTTCCCATTACTCTCCATGCTAACCTAAATTGGGTTAAATTTGGAAGGCCTTAAGGGTATTATGCTAAAGATTCCAAAATAATATTCAAGCTGAAAGCTATGTTAAGCAAACCTGTTGAATATGTGGGGCAAACTTTTTTCAGGGCTTGAGAGTAAGGCAAAAAGGCCTGCAAGAATTTGAAGCTTTAAGGTCATGGGGTGTGAAGTAAGAAGACATTATCAGAAAATCGTCAAACGACGGAAATTAAATGTAGCATCTTACTCACTCTTGCAAGGTAACCAAGAAACGAAACATTCCATATGATCAACAAACCTAGAAGCACCTGAAGCAATGCCAATAAACAGTAAAATAAGTCATCCAAATATCTAACTAACATCTAGGGTATCTAGAAAAAAAGTTATTAAAAATAACAGAGCCGAGAAATGATCATGCCATTTGGACATACAGGTATGTTTTTCTCAAATGGTGTCGAATAGAAATGTTGATCAATGCTTGAAGCTCCCTTCAGAAACCTTCAAAATAAGAACAAAATCGTTAAGGCAACTACTGACCAAAATAAAGTGAAAAGAAAATAACAAAATTCATTGCTGCGCCAACATAAAATGCTTTTGGATATTAAGCATTGTGCCTTAAATTCAAGAAACTGTAACTAGAAAAAAAAAAGAATTCATATCAATCAAACAAAAAATCAATGGTAAAGTATACTATATTTCTCTCAGACATTTCAACAAAAACTTGGTGTGGAGTATGTAAAATTACATGAACAACTAATCACAACAACTGTACCATACGAATGCTTGAATAAGTGATGAATGTTTTGCAATCAGAAAAAGAGATGAGTTGTGGAGATAGAGAAGTAGAGACAGAGAGGAAAAGAGAAGCAGAGAGTTTTAACGTGTACCTGAAATCAGTCGGGGCAATGGAGAATTCTAGCAAAGAGTCTGTGCGTTATGAGCAGCAGCTGGAATTAATCAATTTGACACTAAGTGAGGGAGAGAAGATTTGCAGACATTAGGGATTTAATTAAAGATTTGAGAATCACTGGTACAAGAAGGTGATATTTTGAATTCTTAAGATAGGATTGAATGCCAATTTTACGTATTGGTATGGAAAGAGGATCACCAGAGAGATAAAGATCGGTGAGAGAGGGAGAAAGATAGAATAGGATGTAGTTTTGGGAAGGAGAAACATGATTCTTCGGAGTGGGAGAGAGAGAGAGGCGCGTGAGAAAGGGAGGAGAGGCAGAAGTGAGAGGGAGAGGCGAGAGACAAAGGTCTCTGTTGGGCGCAAAAGAAAAATTTAATATTTATTGTTGACCGTTAGATCATAAATTTTGAGATGATTTGAACCGTTTTTTATGTTGAGATTACATTATCCGTTGCATGTGTTTATGTTTTGTCTCAAAACAATCTGGACCTCTCTTTGTTTTTTGGATTCAAATTTCGTTCTACTTTATTATATGGATCTCTCTAACAACTGTACATCACTTTTATAGATATATTTTTTTTTAATAATTTTTTTGGTACATGGACGAAAGAAATAAGCCCAAACTATCTAATTTAAATCTAATTTTTAACTTTTTTGTTGGGCTTTAATTTTTATAAAATTGAATTTTTATTTTGAATTAGTGGTCATAATAATAAATTATGGGATGTAATTAAAAATTAGGGCCTAAAGCCTGGGCTTTGCTGACCTTACAACAGCGTCGGCGGTGGTTCCAACTCCTACAAACACAAAAAATCCCACACACATGCACAACACAAACACACACCTAGATACACAACACACACGCACCCACACATTTAATGCACACACACATTAGGTGTAACCAATTACTTTTAATTTACCCATTTCATAGCTATCATATATATTTCCCAATTATTTTCTCCAAAAATTCAATTTTATCTTTTATTAATTGTGAAAATACGAATTTGTTAATTTTTGAATGTTATAATTTTTAGTGATATTGTGTGTAGTTTGTATGCGTTTTATTTGTTCTGTATGTAGTACGATGAACTAATTACGCATGATTATTAAGATATGTTAGATTTTATGTGAATTGATGATTATTTTGGTCGTTGGTATGAACTGCTAATTTTGAGAAAAGTAGAATAGAATTGTGGTGGTACAGTGTATAATGATAATTATTATATATGATTGTAAATTATGTCGAAAGATTTAGATTTTTTTGAACTCTTATTTTTAAAGAAAATTATGCCAAAATTTTTGAAAAATAGTAAGGACTAATTTGATTTCAATTTTTTATATTAAATTAAATGAATTAAAAATTATTTTAAATTAATAATTTATTTTAGATTGTAAAATTTCTTTAGACAATAATATGATAACTTTATTATATCATTCAAAATCTGACAGAGATGTGACCAATGCGAAGATAATCAACAAGATAAGTTAAACTTGTCCTGTTCAGAAAAAAAAAAAACGTGCCCTATTCTTTATCTACTTTCCACGTGTCAACATGACAAGCAAATAATAAATTACAACATCATCACTTTATCTGGCAATTGACCTTGTGTCTATCTCTTTGGTACGATAAAAAAAAAATGGTAAGTGGTTATTTATTTTTTTAACCTTTAACTAATTATTTATTTCCATTAAACACCCAATCCGAAACTTATATACCTATCGGTGAAATAGATGTATTATTATGTGATTTGTGTTTGTTAAAACACATGATACATATATCATAGTGATATGATATATAATATATACACTAATCTCATATAAGGCTAAAATAGTAAATTATGTATGTATATTATTTCTGTCCTTTTATTTTTTTCATCAATACCAAACATTGAGTCTAAGTAAAAGTTCTCTAGATAGAAGATATGATTATCAGTGAGTCTCATTAAATATTGAAATTTGATGGTAATTTAACGGTTATAATTAAGTCATGTAATTAGGTTAGATTCAAATAGCATTGCTCTTAAAAAGAAAAAAAAATGTGATATTTAAAATAACTTATTTAAATTCCTTACAAAAAATAAAACATAGGGACCACATAACTCAAACTAAATTCTTTATAAACCAAATTGAAGCGTTTGAATGCACTAAAAATTGTAGAGTGGAGATTGTAAATATTCAAAATTTCATGTTATGTTAACTTTTATGTCTATTCAACCGAAGGAAGGGACTTTTTATGTACTATATGTAAACTATTCAACCAAAAGTATTTAACACATCGAAAACCTTTTCTTTTTTTATTTTTATTTGGTGGGTTTTGTGAATAATGTGAATACTTTGGATCCATTGGCAATCCAACGACAACGGTACAATAGCAACATTACGTGTTCAGCTCTATAAATACCACCTCTTTTGCCTTTTAACGGTGCACCTGATCAAACATACATAAGAGTAGCTCACAATGAAGACTAATTGTTGTGAACTGCTGCTTTCATTTCTTCTGGCCTTTGCCATTATAACAAATGCTTTGCTTGGTGGTGCAGCTGCTTCTGATGCAGTACTTGACTTAAGTGGTGAACCAATGCAAGTAACCGATTACTACTATATAGAAGACCCTTTGTTTCGCCCTAGAAGGGTAGTCACACTAGTCAGTGGTGGAAACGAAACATGCCCACTTGATGTGGGCCCACGTATACAATTAGTCGGTGGCATCCCAGCAAGGATTTCGCCTGTGAACTCCGACGATGGCGTGGTCCGTGAATCCACTGATCTCAACATCAAATTCGTTTGGGTACCACCATGTGCTCAGTCTGGTGTGTGGAATGTTCAGTACGATGAAGAGTCTGAAGAATATTTTGTGAGAGTTGGTGGAGTAGAGGGAAACCCTGATTGTGAAACCATAACCAATTGGTTTAAGATTGAAAAACTTGGAGATTACTACAAGCTCGTTTTCTGTCCAAGTGTCTGTAACAATCATTACTGCAACGCCATTTGTAAAGATGTTGGCCGTGATTCCGAGGGTCGCTTCGTTCTAAGCGATACACCATACCTGATCAGGTTTAGAAAGTTCGAACTCTTGAAATCAAAGATTAGCTACCAGTACTAATAACCTATGCAGCATGCAAATTATTTTAAGTATGTATGTATTGTAATAATAAGGAAGGTTGTTCCCTTCCAATGGTATTGCAATAAAATGCTGCTGTGATATTCACTAGCCTTTTTTGTGAGACTAACAAGAAAATATGCATGGGAAAAATAAATGAGTGTTGTTATTAAGACCTAAATCATAATCATGTGTGGATATGTTATTGCGACTCAAACTGTTAAATTTTTTCATTGAACTTTGTCCTTGACATATATTATTATGTCAGTAAATTAAGTCATTTTTTAAAATTTTAATGGTATTACTCAAAATAAATTTTAGGTCTTCCCTTTTTTTAGATTGATGCTTAATTAAACACTGGGAATGCTTTAAAATGTTTTTCAGACTACGATGACATCTTCCATCTCTCTTTGTTAAGTCGTGTGTGTGTGTGTGTGAAATGTGAGCAAGACAAATGGTCATTTCACATTCTTGAAATAAAAGATTTCTCTTCTCTATTCCACTGGCTGATATTGATTGTCCTTACTACTTTCTCACTCTCTTTCTCTCTCACACGTTTATATTCTTTATTCTTTGAATTTTATGAACATATTATTTTTTTGGTTAAATTATTATACTTTATATTTTTTTATTATACGATCGATCCAACCAGTTGATCTAACGGGTGAATCAATAAATCATTTACTTAGTCTCTCTGCCGATTTGATGTCTAGTTCGGTTCTAATAACATTGAACCGAACCATAAATATTTTCGATGAAATTAGAAAATCATCACAATAGACTTGTTAGTTATTATTTATTGTATTACTTGTTCAATTATTGAATCACAATAAGTATAATAACACATAAATCACTCAATAGTTTTTGCATGTGAACCCCAACCAAGGTGTATGAAGATGGTTGATAAAATAAAAGGACAATTGGTTTAAGGTTGAAGATTTTGAAGATCACTACAAACATATAATAAATGATGAATGTATCACATTTAAATTTAATATGTGATGCACATAGCTATCGACCATATACTTAAGATTCAAAATGACTGGCCGGTAGTTATGTGCATCACATATTAAATTTAGACCATGATGAATGTATCAATGTGGACCAATCTGGATCGTCATTTATGTTATGTTCTTGATAAAGGACAGTGAAGTTGAGAATTTGGGTTAGACTATAATACCGATTTTTACTTTTCGGTATGGTATCACCATTTTATCTGGGCCATTGATGTAATTTTTCTGTTTTTATAGCCGTCGATCAATTTAAAAAAGTTGATATCGGTTACCTGTTAAACCGGGAATGAAAAAGAGTAGGACTTGACAAATAACCTCACTCAAAAAATATGGAACTACTGCCCAAAAAAGTTAAACTCTCTCCTCCAACCGTTAAACCCAAAAAGTTGGAATCCTCCCAGGAACCTTCCCAAGAGTTGGAACCCCTGCCACAAAAAAATTGAAACCCACTCCAAAAAAGTTAAATCCTTACAAAAAATGTTGGAACCCTACCCAAAAAAGTTAGAACCCACCTCGAAAAAAAGTTAGAACTCCTACCTAACAAAAGTTTGAACCCCTCAAGAGTTGGAACATCTACCCAAAATATTGAAATCTGTACTCAAAAAAGTTAGAACACCAACCCAAAAAGTTGTAACCCCTACCCAAAAAAGTTGAAACTCCTACTCAAATAAGTCGAAACCCTCCCCCAAACTGTTAGAACCCACCAATAGTTGGAACCTCTAAAAAGTTGGAACCTTCCCCCCACAAGAGTTGGAACCTCTACCAAAAAGTTAGAACACCTGCATAAAAAAGTTGAATTCCTAACCAAAAAAGTTAGAACCCCATCTAAAAAAGTTGGAAACCATACCCCAAGAGTTAGAACATCTATTTAAATAAGTTAGAACCGCTACCCAAAAAAATTGGAACTCTTAATCAAAAAAGTCGGAACTGTCCCACAAGAGTTGGAATCTCAACCAAAAAAGTTGGAACCTCTATTCAAAAGAGTTGGAACTCTACCAAAAAAGTTGGAACTCTTAATCAAAAAAGTTGGAACCTTCCCTTAAGAGTTGTAACCTCCAAAAATGAAGCATGACCCAAATAGTTAGAAGCATTATTTTCAATTATTTGAATAGTTTGATTTTATTCATTATTTATTTATTGTTAATAAAAAAAATAAACTATTTATAAAATGCTAAATATTTTAGGACTTTTTTTTGATCTAACTAATCCGACTCACCCAAAAAATTAGAAACTCAATTCAAAAAAAGTTATAACCAGTTATAACCACACCAAAGCATTATTTACAATTCTTTTATTTATTTGATTTTATTTATTATTTATTTTTTGTTATTTAAAAAATATTGAATATTTTTGGACAGTAAGATTTTTTTGATGTAGCGAATTGGAGTCACCCAAAAAATTGGAATCCAATCCAAAAGTATTATAACTTGACTCAATTGGAAGCATTATTTACTATTCTTTTAATTTTTTGATTTTATTCATTATTTAATTTTTTGTTAATAAAAGTTGGGACTATTTATAAAAAATTGAATATTTTTGGGAATTTATTTTATTATTTAAGAGATAAAAGGGTGATATGTACCCAGGACCGATCTCCCATTTCTTGGACCGATCCTAAATGATTCACATTGTAAATTACACTTACATCCCAGATATTACAATATATTAATCACAAAAACTTTATCTCTCCCTCCACCCACTTTCCCGCCTAAAGACTGTCACTGCCCAAAAAAGTTAAACCCTCCTCCAACCGTTAAACCCAAAAAGTTTGAACCCTACCCACAAAAAAGTTGGAACTCTTCCCCAAGAGTTGGAACCCTATTAAAAAGGTTGAAACTCACTCCAAAAAAGTTGAACCCCTACCCAAAAAAGTTAGAACTCACCCCAAAAAAAGTTGAAACTCCTACACAAAAAAAGTTGGAACCCTCTTCAAGAGTTGGAACCCGTACCAAAAAAAGTTAGAACACCAACCGAAAAAGTTGTAACCCCTACCCAAATAAGTTAGAACCTCTAAAAAAGTTGAAACCCTCCCCCCAAAAGAGTTGGAACTTCTACTAAAAAGTTAGAACACCTACCTAAAAAAGTTGAACCCCTAACCAAAAAAGTTAGAACCCTATCCAAAAAAGTTGGAACATATACCCCAAGAGTTGAAACCTCTATCCAAAAAAGTTAGAACCCTACCCAAAAAAGTTGAACCCTCCCCCTAACTGTTAGAACCCACCAACTGTTAGAACCACCAAGAGTTGGAACCTCCAAAAAAGTTGGAATCCTCCCCCCACAAGAGTTCCAACCTCTACCCAAAAAGTTAGAACACCTACTTAAAAAAGTTGAACTCCTAACCAAAAAAGTTAGAATCCTATCCAAAAAAGTTGGAACCCCTAATCAAAAAAGTTGAAAATCATCCCAGAAAAGTTGAAACCCAAACCAGAAAAGTTGGAACCACCCCAAAAAAGTTGGAACCCCTACCCCAAGAGTTGGAATATCTACCTAAAAAAATTGGAACCCCTACCCAAAAATATTGAAATCCTCCCCCAACTATTAGAACCAACATATAGAGTTGGAACCTTGGACAAGTTGAAACTCTCCCGCAAGAGTTGGAATCTCAACAAAAAAATTGGAACCCTACCCCCCAACAGTTGGAACCTCTACCCAAAAAAATTAGAACCCCTACCCAAAAAAGTTGGAACTCTTAATCAAAAAAGTTGGAAGTCCTACCCAAAAATATTGGAACCCTCCCCAACTGTTAGAACCCACCTATAGAGTTGGAACCTTGGACAAGTTGGAACTCTCCCACAAGAGTTGGAACCTCAACCCAAAAAGTTGGAACTCTACCCTTAACAGTTGGAACCTTTACCCAAAAATATTGGAACCCTTACCCAAAAAAGTTAGAACTCTTAATCAAAAAAGTTGGAACCCACCCCAAAAAAAGTTGGAATCCCTACCAAAAAAAGTTGAAATCCCTGCCCGAAGAGTTGGAACCTCTACCTATAAAAGTTGGAATCTCTATCAAAAAAATTTGAAACTTTAACCAAAAAAGTTAGAACCTCTATCAAAACAGTTGGAACTTCTATCCCAAAAAAATTTGAACACTTCTCAAAAAAGTTGGACCCCTCCCCCAACTGTTTGAATCCACCCCAAGTTGGAACCTCAAAAAAGTTGGAACCTTCCCTCAAGAGTTGTAACTTCCAAAAATGAAGACTGACTCAAATAGTTGGAAGCATTATTTATAATTATTTGAATTTTTTTGATCTAGTTAATCCGACTCACCCAAAAAGCTGGAACCTAATTCACAAAAAAGTTATAACCGTACCAAAGCATTATTTACAATTATTTTGTTTGTAATTATTTTATTTCTTTGATTTTATTCATTATTTATTTGTTGTTATTTAAAAAATATTGAACATTTTTGGGTAGTAGGATTTCTTTGATGTAACGAATTGGAGTCACCCAAAAAATATTGAACATTTTTTTGTTTGTAATGTTGAATGTTTCAGCTGTCACAAGTTTGGGCATTATAGCAATGAATGTTGGGCAAGCAACCATGTGTGGAAAGAAGCATATATTTGTAAAATTTGATGAAGTGGTGCAAGACAAAGTTATTTTTGGCGACTCCTCCAACATTCCGATGAAAGACAAAGGTAAAATTCTTATTACACTCAAGAATAGCAATCATGATTTTATTTCCAATGTCTGTTATGTGTTGGATATGAAGAATAATATTTTGAGTTTGAGACAACTTTTAGAAAAGGGTTACGATATTAGCATGAAGAATCTTTATCTTACAATTAAAGATACTCGTGGTAATTTGATTGCTAATGTGAAAATGTCTAAGAATAGAATATTTTCTTTGAATATTCAACATGATGCTATGAGATGTTTGAATGCTATTATTAAAGATGATTTTTGGTTGTGGCACTTGAGACTTGAACATCTTAATTTTGGTGGTTCGAAACTTTTATCTAGCAAGAAAAAATGGTGAAGAGTCTACCCTACATAGATCATCCGAATGAATTATGTGAAGAGTGTATTCTTGGAAAGCATCACAAATTAAGTTTCTCAAGAGAGGTCAAATGGAGAGCATCACGACCCTTGGAGCTTGTGTACACCGATGTTCGGGTCATTCTCCAGCCCCTCTGTTAATGACGACTTCTGGGTTTTCTCCCGTGGAGAGTTAGTGGCTTTTTCAATGCAGTTATGGTCTTGTATATTGCGTGACTAGATTTGGTGGGTATGTTTATTTGGGTTGGTGGAAGTGTTTGGTGCTTCACGGTTGCTAGGTTTGGTTGATTCGCAGTGGTGGTGGTGGTTCATCGCAGTTTTGGTCTTGCATATTACACCAGTTTTGGTGGGTAGGATTAGTTTTCTCTGAGAAACTTGTGGTGGTAGTGGTGTTTGGTGCTTTTTGATCTTGGGTTTCGTTGTTCTGCTCTAGCGCTGGTGGAATATCTTGTGAATTATCATCATCATCTATGTCAGGCAGATGGCTATGATGATTCCCGTGGTGGAAAGTGGAGGAAGCAGTTATGAAGATGACGATGAAATTAAGGATGACGTATATGTATAACGGAGACAACCAGGTACTAAGTCCATACCTATTCACTCTAATTATGGATGAACTCACTAGATACATTCAAAATGATGTCCCATGGTGTATACTATTTGCAAATGATATTGTCTTAGTTGATGAAATTCACGGTGGGATTCCTTATTCTTTTTCCCCTCCTCCTTTTTCATTACACCTTCTAATTCTCATTTTCCCTCTTCTCCTATTTTTTCTTCTCCTTCTCCTTCTCCTTATTCGTTGCTCCTTCTTCATCTTTTCCTCCTCCTGCTAATTTTCCTTCTCCTCCTCTTCCTTTTTCTCCTTCTCGGCTCCTTTTCTTGTTTTTCATATCATCTTCCTCCTCCCCTTTCTCCTCCTCGCCCTCCTATTGCAAACCATGTTGACAAAAGAGTTTTTGAGAACAACAAACCAAATTCTTATATTTCTCGCTAAATAGATATTCTAGAACCATTACAGACAAGCACACATAGATAGTGCCAAAATTTTAATGTACATATAATATGTTAATTATCTTTGATTAGATGCACTCATTCATGCAAAGCTATAAGTAGTTATGGTTTTTGGAAATCATTTTACTCATTTTTCAATTGTTTTATTTACAGGTTAGCAACGTGCGATATATTACGCCTCAAAAGCTGAGGGATCATGACATTTTTTTAATGATGTTGTGATGTGCAAATACAATGAATATATGTGTTGTACTACTCCTAAAAATGACATAGCTTTAGGACAAGAATTTGTCATATCGTAAAGTACTAGATTTAGATTATGATAATCACATGACATGTAAAATGCTCTAAGATTTATATCTAGAAGTCTTTTTTGTACCACTTGATTTATACTTCTTTAATTTTCTTAATAATATTATTTCTAATTTCATGTTCTGATAGACTTATCAATTCATTTGTATCTTATGCCAAAGATAATGAATATGAATTTGATCATGTTGAATGCGTCGGATGTGTTCTTGCATTATTAGATCAAATTTTGCTATCATTTCAATTATACTTAAAAAATTTCATTATTTTCTTGATATATCTTTTCAATTTTTTCCCAAAATATCAAATTATTTTTATCAAGATTCTTTACAACCGCAATAATTCTCACTAATACATTTTTCTAATTATCTTTCTCTCTTTTAATTTGTTCTTGGATGATTTTATTAATTGTTTCACTTTTTAACAGTCTTGTTCCTAAATCAATCCAGGTATTCATATTAGTAATATGTTAATTAGATATTTCATGGCTTTTAAGTTTAACACTAAGATTTCTCAAATCATTAGTCCCTTCACTAGCTAGCTTACTTATACTATGATTCTTATCAAACAACTTACAACAAAAATAAAATATTTTATCCAAATCTTTTGAATATACTAGCCATCTTCTATCACGTGTCTCTCCATTTGCTAATTTACGAATATAGTGTATAGTGGAAAAATGTCTAGAAAGCTCGTCTTTGATAAAATCTAAATCATTATTTCTAATAGGACCTTTTTCTACTCCTAAGTCTTTTAGTTTTGTATCAATATTATTCCATTGACTTGGATCATAAATATTCATAGCATTATAATTACTTATTTCATTAAGATTTTCATGGTCTAATTTTTTTGTTTGTTCTTCATGATCTATTGTCATATTACATGTTTGACTAGAATTGTGCATATTTTCATTAGTATCTTTTTGTTGTATTATATTATCATCTTCTAATTCATTGGGAGTAATTATTAGTTTATTTACTAAATTTTCACCTATGTTTTTTTGTTCCATTTTTTTTTGTTACTAGTAACAAATTTATGAAGAAATCCTTTTTGAGATTCCATTAATTCATCTTTTTTTTTTTGAGCCTTTCATATCCACCCGGTTGTTTTCTACTTGCCATACTATCAAATATTAACTAAACAATCACAAATAATGAAACAATCACACACAATCTATATTAAAAAAAAACCATAATAATAACTTTAAATAAAAAATTCAAAGCATAGATTAATAACACCTTATTTGTTGTTATTTTCGATTTTCCTGCAAAATTTGATTATCATTGTACCAGAAGGCAAAACAACGCCTCAGCCATAAAAAAATAATGGCACAGTAAAGTCCTTGTCACGAGACAAATTTTATTGTAGGGAGAGGAGATAGGGAGGTCCCCTAGCCTTTGTTGGCTAGAGAGAGAGAGCAAAAAGGGGAGAGGGGGTCTGTTTTGGCTCTTGACCTTTCCAAATTATGTTATCGTGGAGAGAGGGGAGAGAAAGAGAGAGAAGAGAGGAGAGAGGAGAGAGGAGAGAGAAAGATAAGGATAAAGAGTGAGTGGTTAGAAGAATATGTTGAGAAGTGTAATATAAAAATATTTCTAACAACTGTACGTCACTTTTAAATTTATATTTTTTTAATAGTTTTTTTGGTACAAGGGCGGAAGAAATACCTCCGAACTATCTAATTTAAATCTATCTTTTAACTTTTTTGTTGGGCTTCAATTTTTATAAAATTGAATTTTTATTTTGAATTAGTGGTTATAATTTTTGATTAGTGCATGTATGTGTTTTGGGGCCTAAAGCCGGCACTTTGCTGGCCTTACACAAAACACATACATGCACAACACAAAGACGCACCTAGATACACAACACACACGCACCCCACAGATTTAATGTAAACACACATTAGCTGTACCCAATTGCTTTCAATTACATTGCTCAAAAAAAAAAAATTTTAATTTACCTATTTCATAGCCGTCATATATTTTTCCCAATTATTTTCTCCAAAAATTCAACTTTATTTTTTATTAATTGTTGAAATACGGATTTGTTAATTTTTGAATGTTATTGTTGTTAGTGATATTGTGTGTAATTTATATGTGTTTTATTTGTTTCGTATTTAGTACGATAAATTAATTAAACATAGTTATTAAGATATGTTCGATTTCATGTGAATTGATGATTACTTTGATCGTTGGCATGAATTGCTAATTTTGAGAAAAATAAAATTGAATTGTGGTGGTACGGTGTACAATGATTATTATTGTATATGATTGTAAATTCTGTTGACAGATTTAGATTTTTTTTACTCTTATTTTTAAAGAAAATTATGCCAAAATTTCTAAAAAATAGTAAGGTCTAACTTTATTTTAATTTCTTATATTAAATTAAATGAATTAAAAATTAGTTTAAATTATTAATTTATTTTAGGTTGTAAAATTTGTTTAGACAAAAAAATGATAACTTTATTACATCATTTAAAATCCGACAAAGATGTGAGCAATGCGAAGACAATAAAAATAAAAAGTTTCCTGTTCAGAAAAAAAAATGCCCAATTCTTAATCTACTTTCCACGTGTCAACATGACAAGCAACTAACAAGTTAAACCCTTATCACTTTATCTGGCAACGTGTCAACATGCCTATGTCTTTGGTACGATAATCCATACTGTGGAGTTGGATACATTAGAGTGACTGTACCTTGCTCATCCCCTCACCCATACTTGTGAGATTAATCTTAACACGACTTCTCTGTGGGGTGCCATGTATTTTCGGTATCTTTTATATGTAAATAATTCATAGGTGGTGAAAAACACAATTTTTATAAGTAAATTAGTTATTGTCTATGCTTGAAGATATGAAGTAATAAAAAAAAAAGTCATCAATAAACATATTTGTATTTACATGCAAAATCAAATCATAAATATAGAAAAGAAAGAAAAGAATTTAAACACCAGTTCTAGTGAGGGTGAGCGATGATTACAGTGGTGGTGAGAGACGGTGATGGTTGTGGTGCGTGGTGGCAGCCGTGAATGATAACGGTGATGATGGTGGTGGGTATAGGTAGTGGTGGGAGGCAATGACGGTGGTGGTGGCGATGGTGGGAGACCATTAGTGCTTTTTAGACGACAATGTGATAGGAGGTGATGAATGACGGTGGTTGTGTATAAGAGTGGTGAAAGTGGATGACAATGGTCGACGACAGGGGGTGGTGGATTGTGGTAGTGGGTGGCGGTGGATTGTGTTAGTGGGTGCTGACGGTGGGCGATAGTTGTAATAGGATGATGGTGATAGTAATAATATATATAAGAATGAGATGACGATAATAGTTGGTGGTGGCGATGAACGACGATGGTGGATGGAGATAGTGGGGGTGGTGATGGGACAATGGGGGTGAGGTGGGGGTGGAGGTGGAGGTGCTCAAATAACAAGTGCATATAAATAACAATAATAAATAATATAAGTGATTTGTTGATAATGATAATTATTATATATGATTGTAACTTTTGTTGACAAATTTAAATATTTTTGAGTTTCTATTTTTAAAAGAAATTATGCCAAAACTTCTAAAAAATAGCAAAGACTAACTTAATTTTAATTTCTTATATTAAAGTAAGTGAATTAAAAATTATTTTAAATTTATAATTTATTTTAGATTGTAAAATATCTTTAGACAATAATATGGTAACTTTATTACATCATTCAGAATCTGACAAAGATGTGACCAAATGCGAAGATAAAAATCAAGCACCGGTAAAACAACAAAAATAAAAAGTGGAAAGCACATAAGATAAGTTAAACTTGTACTGTTCAGGAAAAAAACGTGCCCCATTCTTTATCTACTTTCCACGTGTCAACATGGCAAGCAAATAATAAATTACACCCTTATCACTTTATCTCGCAATTGGCCTTGTGTGGTACGATAAAAAAAAATGAAACAGTTAAAAGGATGTAAAATTAAATAAAAAAATATTATATTTGATAAAAAAAAAATTTGAAGAATAAAAAAATTGATAAATAAACTTTTTTTTCGATTCATTAAAATCAATCTTTTCAAAATTGAGCTAAAAAGGAAGAATTATATTATATGTTCCCACTATATGTGTATGTGTGTTGATTTTTTATTTAAAAATCAAATAAAAAAATAGATTTATTACTTTGTAATTTGTGCTGTTAAAACACATGATACATATACCACAGTGATATGATATATAATATATACATTAATCTCATACAAGGATACAATAGTAAATTATGTATGTATATTATTTTTGTCCTTCTATTTTTTTCATCAATACCAAACATTGAGTCTAGGTAGATGATAAGATTATTAGTGAGTCTCATTAAATATTGAAACTTGATGATAATATGAATATTCAGTCTTGATTTTTTTTTTTTTTTTTTTTGTACTTGGTGGATTTTGTGAATAATGTGAATACTTCGGATACATTGTCAATCCAAGGAGAACGGTACAATAGTAACATTACGTGTTCAGCTCTATAAATACCACCTCTTTTGCCTTATCACGGTGCACCTGATCAAACATACATAAGAGTAGCTCACAATGAAGACTAATTGTTGTGAACTGTCGCTTTCATTTCTTCTGGCCTTTGCCATTATAACAAATGCTTTGCTTGGTGCTGCTGCTGCTTCTGATGCAGTACTTAACTTAAGTGGTGAGCAAATGCAAGTAACCGATTACTACTATATAGAATGGCCTTTGTTTCGCCCTACAACGGGAGCCACACTATTCAGAGCTGGAAACGAAACATGCCCACTTGATGTGGCCCCAGTGCCACTCAATGGCATCCCAGCGAGGATTTCACCTGTGAACTCCGACGATGGCGTGATCCGTGAATCCACTGATCTCAACATCAAATTCGTTTTCGTACCACCATGTGCTCAGTCTGCTGTGTGGAAGGTTCAGTACGATGAAGAGTCTGAAGAATATTTTGTGAGAGTTGGTGGAGTAGAGGGAAACCCTGGCTGTGACACCATAACCAATTGGTTTAAGATTGAAAAACTTGGAGATTACTACAAGCTTGTTTTCTGTTCAAGTGTCTGTAACAATCATTATTGCAACGTCATTTGTAAAGATGTTGGCCTGGATTCCGAGGGTCGCTTCGTTCTAAGCGAAAAACCATACCAGGTCGGGTTCAGAAAGTTCGAATTCTTGAAATCAAAGATCAGCTACCAGTACTAATAACCTATGCAACATGCAAATTATTGTGTGTATGTATTGTAATAATAAGGAAGCTTTCTTCCCTTCCAATGGTATTGCAATAAAACTTGTTCGATGATGTTATTGTGACTCTAACCGGTTAAAACTTTTTCATTGAACTTCGTCACTTGATACATGTTATTATGTTAAAATAGGTCATTTTTAAAAATCCTAATAGTATTACTCGAAATAAATTTTTAGGTCTCCCCTTTTTTCAGATCGATGCTTAATTAAACACCCGGAATGTATTTAAAATATTTTATAGTTTCTGAGCGCAACTAAGGTTGGTAAATACATTCAAAGCAAAATTACGCAAAACTAAATTATACATATGATCCAAATTATGATAAGAGTGTAGATAACAGAACTAGTGTTATCAGAGCCAGACCGGACCAGTTGGACTATGAACCGGGACCTAAAACAGTCCAGTTCTTGAGTCGGACTGCATAGGTATAGGAATCGTCTTTCAACTGTTAAACCGGCTGATTTTTTATGAAAACCGGTGAACTGGACAGGTTCTAAAAATCGGACGATTGAGGTCTCACTCTTTTGGCTCTTTACTCCAGCCTCTAAAGTTCAAGCCTTCCTTCCCCCAGCACAACTCTCAGTAGACAATAACAAGAAGATCCAGGCAAGGCGACGTCAGAAATCTTGTAACGAGTTCCTTCTCCAAACTACGATGACATCTTTCATTTCTCTTTGTTAAGTCCTCTTTCTCTCTCTCTGAAATGTGAGGGACTTTATTTCGGGACCTAATGATATACAATCATTGGATTGGTTGTGGACTCTATCTAATATTGGAACTCACAACTAATCCAATAGTTAAATTGAAGCTACATCATTAAGTCCTTAGATAAAATCCCCAAATAAGGTCCAAATAGCATTTCCCTAAGACAAATGGTCCTTTCACATTCTTAAAATAAAAGCTCTTTCCTTTCTATTCCGTGGTATTGATTGTCCTTTACTACTTTCTCTCTCTCTCTTTCTCAATCACACATTTATGTTCTTTATTCTTTGAATTTTATGAATATATTATTTTTAGTTAAATTATTATATTTTATAATTTTTTTATTTTTTATTATACGACGGGTCCAACTAGTTGACCGAACGATTGAACTAGTGAATCATTGATTCAATCCCTTTACCGGTTTGATATCTGATCAGATTCTGATAACATTTAACAGAACCATAAATATTTTCGATGAAATTAGAAAATCATCTCGATAGACTTGTTAATTGTGATTTGTTGTATTACTCATTCAATTTCTGAATCACAATAAGTATAATAACATATACACATCTCAATAGTCTTTGCATGTGAACCTCAACCAAGGTGTATGAAGAGGGTAGATGCACTAAAAGGATAATTGGTTTAAGGTTGAAAATTTTGAAGATCACTACAAACATTTTTTTGGTCCAAAAGTGTGTAATATTTTTGTCCTACTATAACAATTTTATGTGGGGTAAGAGAGTGATATACTATTGCATACATTTTTTTTAAAACAAATTCTCCTTAGTGGATCATCATGAATTCAAGCAAGTCTCAAAATAATAAATGGTGTAACTTGATTTTAAGAATGAAATAAATCAGCCCACTCGATATAAAATTGACATGAAATTTGTGAACAGAAGAGAAGATGAGATCAACTTTTCACGTGTCAACATACGAAGAGAATCTAGATCCTTGTTCTACCGACAAATATGAAGAGGGTAGGTGCACTAAAAGGATATAAAAAAAAAAGTGCATGTGTAATTACTGATACAAAAAATCATTTGTTGAGGCAAATACCCTTTTCATTGCCCAGATGGTTTTTAACATTGGTGAATGAGAGCTGGCTGGATACTTCCCTAGTGCCATGGAGTTCCTATCATGTGCTGTCGAAGAAGGGATGGAAGCACAAATAAAGGACACACTTGGATTCCCTGCTGGAGATTTACCTATGAAGCAGGGGCAAAGCTAAAAAATTATTTTTGGGTGGGAACTAAATACTTTAACAAATTTTAAATTTTTTCTCTCGCAGTGGATAAAAGTAATATGATACATTTATGTTTAATTACATCATATTCGATATTCAAAAGTTTACTAAATATAAGGCCAAAAATTGATAAACATACTATACATAATCGAAAAATAACATAAAAAGACTAATTACAAGCTCTTATAATAAATGAAATTATAATGGTCCTGACGAGTTTTCATGTTTTGGAAGTAGAGTGTTAGAGTCACTATTGTTACTTGTTCTTCTTCCTGTGTTTCTCATTTCTCCTCGCCACTATGTACCGAAGTGATGTTTGTGTGGTGAGCCCCAAGGGTGTTGATAAGATGATGAGAGACAATAGTTCTTTCTCATATAGGTTTAGGTTATGGGTGGGCACCACTGAAGTTATATTAAAAAATATGCATAACATATAGGTGATACTAAAAATCATGGTGGGCCAATACCCCTCCTGAGCTAGTACGGGCTCCGCCCTTGCTATCTAGTACCTTGGAGTGCCACGGGTATCTACCAAGCTTATTAAAAGCCCAACACTACATGAGCCTCATTGAAAAAGTTGAAACCAAAGTAAAGTCCACAATTGATAATCTTACTGCTCAGTATGCATGTATTTTTTGTTGGGCTATCCACTTGAGTGTACCATAGAAAGTATTGGATAAACTCGAACAAATTTTGAGGGCTTTCATTTGGAAGGGCATTGAACATAGATATAATAGGGCTAAGGTTGCTTGGAAGGATGTTTTCAAGCCTAAAAGGTAATGGAGGTCATAGAGGAAATTTTCAACTCTATGCCACCTTAATTACCTGACTAGACCAAGAAGATATTGTCAAATGGACTCTAACTGCATATGGGCAGGTCATACCTAGAATGACCTTATGGTTAGCCATGAAAATGAGTTTGAGCACCAAAGATGGAGCCCAGGTGTTCTCAAGTCAAGTTGACACTCAACTCAATGTACGTTGTGATTTTAGTTATAGGTTAACAGTAATGTTACATTGACCAAATTTTAGAATTAAATTTAGAGTTTAAATGACATGACATCATATTATTTGGAGTTTTTATTGGGGTCCAAAGACCTGGCACTAATAAAGAAGCTCAAATCCACTGTCATGTCATTTATACTCCAAATTTAATCCCAAAATTTCTTCAGGATTGGCCAATTCTACCATCCTTACAATAGTGCCATGTCGTATGATCCCCCTCGGCTCTCATTGGTCCACATCAGCACAATGGTGAATTGGACCAATCAATTGTTGGAACACCACAAGCAAGCATGAACTTGAAGACAGCATATGGAATTTTTTCTGTCACTTAACAATTCAGGCTGATTAATTTTGTGGGTTTGATTGAAGAGCTCTCAAAAGTTTAATCTAAATAATATGGACGGACAATAAATTCAAACGTCTGGAATTCGAATTTTGATAATTTTTTTGAGTTAAGTAATAAGAAATTTATTTATTATAAATACACTAATCCCTGCATGGCGGTGGTAGGGGTAGTTGTGGTGGTGGTGGGGCAGTGAGAGTGGGGGTGGTGGGAACGGTGATGGTGGAGCGGTTTCAAACATTACTTTTTTTTAAAATAGTTATAAGAAATTATAAATATTAAAAACACTTTTAAAAAGTCACTTCAAATACATCTTTAGAAACCTATTTTTTCTATTAAATTTTGAGTGTTAATATTAGCTGTCAAATTAATTTTAGAATAAAATTTAAAGATCTCAACCGCGAAAAATAACAGTCATTTTGTTTATTTTTTTAAATTTAAATTGTATTGTACTTTATTATATAAACTAGTTATTGTATGTGCCTGAAGGCACGGAGTAATAAAAAATAGTAAACAATAAACATATTTGTATTCATATTCAAAATTAAATCACAAATATAGAGGAAAGATAAATAAATTTAAGTATCAGTTGTAGTGAGGGTAAGAGGTGGTGGACGGCAGTGGTGGTGATAGAAGACGATAATGGTTATGGTGGGTGGCAATGACCGTAGTGGCAGTAATAGTGGCGACAGCAATGGTGAAAGTGGTGGTGGTGGTAATGATGGTGGTGGTGGCAGAGGTAGTAGTGGAGCGGTTTCAAAAACCTTTTTTTTTAAAAGTATTTATGATAAATAATTTATAAAAATACTTTTAAAAAATCACTTCAAACACATCCTTAGAGACCTATTTTTTCTATTAAATTTATGGTATTAATATTAACCGTTAGATTAAATTTAAAATAATTTTAACCGTGAATAATAAAAATTATTTTATTTATCTTTTAAGATTTAAATTATAAACTATTTTATTATATAAATATATATAATATATAGGTGAAAATAAAAATCAAAGTGGGCCGATGCCGCTCCTGGGCTAGTACTGGCTCCGCCTTTGCTATCAAGTACATTGGAGTCCCATTGATATCTATCAACCTTCAAGGCCCAACCTTGCATTGAAAAAGTTGAAACCAAAGTAAAGTCTTGATCAATTAAGTAACTATCCTACGAAGGAAGTCTACAACTGGTAATCTCAGTGCTCGATCAGTAGTATGCATGCATTTTGGGCTACCCACTTGAGCTACCACAGAACGTATTGGATAAACTTGAGGGCTTCCATTTGGAAGAGTTCTGAACTCTAAGGGCTAAGGTTGTTTGGAATGATGCTTTCAAGCCCAAAAGTGACGGAGGACTTGGTACATAGTAAAGGCGACAATCGTGTCCTCACGAGTTGTATTTACGTCGTATCGTTTTAACTTCGTGTCGAATATTAATTAATTTTAATTTAACTCGTTTAAAAAAATTTCATAGACCGGGTCTTATTACATGACTTTAGCAGGCGATTAATTCTTTTTTTAGTTTGATCAAAGACATATCATTCGAACTACGAGAAATAATATCTCATCACCTAAACTTAAAAAATTATCAAAATTCGAATTAAAGACTTCTAATTTTACAGATCATCCTTGTTTAAAATAGCTCAATATACTTATTAGACGTCCTAGTTTAATTTTCTCACTAATCAAACACTAGTATTAGATTGAAGTTGGGCTCAACATTAGTTTGAATTTATAAATCTAATAATCGTAATAGATTAAATCAACTAAATAATACTAAAATTAAATTGACGATTCTCAATCCAATCGCCAACCATTTGATGATAAGAAGATAATCTTTCTGTGATATCGCCAATCGTTGATTCGCCGTGGTGGTGGTGGTGGTTCAACCCAGTTCTGGTCTTGCATATCGCGCCAGGTTTGGTGGGTAAGATCAGCTTTCTCTGAGAAACTTGTGGTGGTGGTGGTGGTGTTTGGTGCTTTCCGGTCGTGGATTTCGTTGTTCTGTTTTGGTGGTGGTGGAATACCCTGTGAATTATAATCATCGTCTACGTCAAGCAGGGGGCTATGGCGATTCCGGTGGTGGAAAGTAGAGGAAGCAGCAATGAAGATGATGATGAAATTAAGGATGATGTATATGTATGGCGGAGACAACCAGGTCCTGAATGAGACCCAGAGACTCGGAAGAGTAGACACCACCATCGCCGCCGTGTATGGAATCACCGCCGCCTTGACTAAAAGGAAGGTGGAGATGATTCCGGCGAACATAAGGAGGAGCTCAATCGTCCATATCGCAATCTGCACTCTGCTTTTGGGCATTGAACTTCCCCGTAATAGATTTTCCATGAATATTTGAGAGAAGAGAGGGGGGGGGGGGGGGGAGGGAAGAAAGATTGAACTGAGACTCAGAAAACAATGCTATTCCTATTAAAAAAACAAGAATATGCAATGAAAATGCAGAACAAAGAGAAGGTGATAACAAGTAAAAAGAGAGATGCAATCAAGAACAGAAACTAATGACGATGGAATTAATCAAGATCTCTGAGGTCAAAGTGAGCTTTAAAAATTTTCACATTGAAGACCTCTGCAATTTTCAAATTTCGAGATGATCAACCAAATAAAGAGAGACTTAAAAAGGCTCAGATTTTAGGTTGATTGAGAGAGAGAGAAATCAAGAGAACAACCAACATAAGGAGACCCAAAAACCAAAGATTTGAAATTTAGAGAGAGAAGGGGACATGAGAATGTTCATGGTGGGAAGGGAATGTCTTCTGCTGGTTACAGAACTGCCAGATTTTCTGTACGGCTTAGACACAAAAAGGAGAGAGAGAGAGAGAGAGAGAGACCACGGACCACTATACAGGGGAGGGTGTTCAATCCAAAAACACTAGAGCTCTTTATGTAAACACAGTCTCCTTTGAATCCTTGTGAGATTTTCACCGTCTGATTAAACAGTAATCTTGACCGTATATACTTCACTACTTCGTTTTAATTAATAACTATCCTATTTAGACCTAATTCATTAGGATCATTGAATTAAATCAAACATTGAAAAAATTAGTATTAATTTAACAATCACTATGATTCTTATTATATTTTTGTGTTATTAAAATTAGTATTAAATTTTTGTGTTATTATCATTGATAGTAAATATATTTCTCTTCTTCTTCTCTAAATTATCAATCATTAACGTTCAAAAAAAATCAAAGCTATCATTCTTATTATTCTCCGACAAACACGAAAAACTCAATCATATCGTACTTCTTCTTCTACAACGTTTTATATATCATCAGGTTAAACTTATGTTTTCTTTCATTTTTTTTTTATTTTTTGTTCGTTCCATAGACTGCTCGATAGTTTTGGATTTTTTTTCTTCACTTTTTTCACATCCGTTTCTACTTATTATGTTGAGTGATCACTTTTTGGTTAATTTTTCATCTTTCAAATGATTATTTGTTAATTTTAATATTTTTGCGTTTTATGAATTTTTTTTACAGTTTTTTTTTTAATATTGAATACTACAATAATGGTTGTTTGAATTCTAAATTGGGTATCATCTTCTTTTGTATGTTGTTTTTATGGTAGTTTATATGAGACTAACAGATGCTATGAAATTATAATTTAAAAATGTATCAATACAATGTGACACTAAAAGGTTTATCTATACTCTATACAACTAATAAAAGTATCTTAGCATGAGAATTTTTGATTTATTATTTTGCCCTTGTAAAAAACTATAAAGACTAACAAGTCCTTTTGTATTTAAATATATAAATTATTATTATATCCCTCTGTAAACAAATAACAAACTAATCTTTCTATCTTTGCAAAACTTTTGAATGGTTATATTATGTTTAACATGATATATAGCAATAAAATTATTTTTTTCCTAAAACCCCAATATTAATATACATTGACAACTTTATTAATACAATATCGTCTCCAATGTCCAAAAATTGTTGTATTTATCTTTTCTCTTCATTCACAATAAAAATAATTTGATAAAAATTTACCCAGACGCAAATTAAAAACAAGAAAGAAAAAAAGGATACAAAGTTGAGAAAAAAAAATTTATAACTCATACTATTTGGTAGCTCGTATAAAAGAGACACAAAAAATGAGTCCATTAAATTTTTATAGTTATGAAGAGAATACAAATAATTTAAGTATTATAAATATGAGATAATATCTAATTTAACTACGAATTAGATTTTTTAATGTATTTTATTAAATATTTCAACAAAAATTTTCAGGTGTAACGCACGTGATGCATTGTTAGAGTTAAAAAGAACTTAAAAGTCAAATGAATATAAAACATAAAAATTGGATGAAAGCAATTTGTGGGTATTATTGATTTTATAATAATAATTAAGAATAAAAAAAATTATAGGTGCCGACATTTATATTAGGAATAGGATTAGTTTGTCTTATTATATTAGGAATAGGATTAGTTTGTCTTATCAAGATTTCTTATAAAGGCAGAGCTAGCTTCGGGACTTTGTCAAATCTTATAGCACTTTGTTCAACTCTTATAAAGCCTCCCGCCATCCCGTATTCCAAAACCATCAACCCCCGACTCTCTCTCTAAAAGGAACACTTTTTTTTTCATCGACTTAGCTTTCTTAGGTATACCATATTCAATCACTTTTGCGAGCTTTAGCTTCTCCGATTTTGATATTTAATATCACGTACTTGTTGAAGAAGAAACTTCTCTGCACCTTAAAGTTGATTCTGCCTCAAATTTCACATTCGTCGGGTATGTAATATGGATAATTGAATATACCTTTTCAATCATCATTAGTACAATGATTTATTTGTTTATCTGCTATTATTTTGATACTTAGATGTCATTGAAATTCAATAGGCTGATTAGACTTTATTTTGTGTGTGTGTGTGTGTGAATATTTGTATTGCTAGGTATATATGTATGTGTGTATATGTGTGTGTGTGTATATAGATATATACGGACACATATATATATTTATTTTATATGGGTGTGCATGATGGGAAATATGATTGGTGTCCCTTAATTAGAATTTGTTTCTGAATTTTTGATGTTCTGAATCGGAATTTTTTTAAAAAAAATTTCACCGATTTTGTTATCAGTGGGAAGAATAGATAAAGGTGTACCGTGGCCCCTGCCCTTTGTTCCCTCCACCACTGATGTCAGCCATAGAAAGTGAATTACCTCACTTCGTTGTTTCTTTTGTATCAATAACCCACCAAGTTTTCGGGCTCTGCGCTCAAAATTCTTTGGGGATATGTAAATAAGCTCAAAATTCTTTGGGGATATGTAAATAAATTACATGGATTATGCCTACATATAAGTGTATATTTTAGGATAAATCACACTTACACCACTGAACTATTACCCCTTGTTACTTTATCCCCTCAATTGCCAATTTTTTTACGTTGTACCCTTTACTATGTAATTTTTCGTGTTGCCCTAATTATTAACGTCTGTTATTTATTTAATGAAAATTCATTTTTTGTCTCCTAAACCATGCAATTTTTATCACTTTACTCTGACGCATTAACGATTTCTATCCAAAAAGATAACAAACGTTTGTAATTGAGGCCATGTGACATGAAAGTGTTAGTTTAGAGTGTAATATGAGAACTCTGGTAGTTGAGAGGCTAAAGTGAAAAATGATGATAATTTAGGCAGTGTATGTGTAATTTATCCTATATTTTAATTTTTCTAAATGATAGCTTTGACCATCTATCTAATATTAAATTAAATTCTTAACTTATAAAAATTCAACAATGTTCAAGATTATTTCCAAAAATATAAGAATTATCCCTTTTTTTTTTTGTGTAATTTGACTTCGAAAGTTTTTATTTTGAACCACAAATATAATTAACTTTAGTTTTTACCTTCTTCACTATCAAACTCAAATCCTAAAAGAAAACACATAACGAAACCCCCCCGGCCCCCTCCTTTAAAAGATTAATTTTATCTGAACTCATAATTTATTTTTGTACAATTGTAGTCTAACAAGATGGGGTCAATAATACCAGAGAAAATAGATTAAATGGAGTTAGTTTCTAGTGGACCTAATGGTGCAAATTGATGAAAAGACTTAATTGAACAAAATTGATAGCCAATGATTTTCAAGAATGAAATAATGTTTTCTTGCAATTCCGTGATTTATTTCAAAGCTGGTGAAGTCAACAAAAGACTTTTTTATGGGAGATCATGCTGATCAGGTATGTGTGTGTGTGCGAGAGAGCGAGAGATAGAGACAGAGAGGGGGCATTTAGATTTTTTTAAAAAATCTAAAAAACTAAAAACATTTTCTATTATCTTAAGCAATTATTTCTCAACAAGGTGATGAATGACGTCATTTAGAATTTGCAACCAAATAAAAGATGATTTTTGTGTGGGACTCAAAGATTGTTAAACATTGAAAGAAATTAGTAAAAGATTGTGAGACCCATTACAAGTAGATTTTTTCTTTAGTCTGCTTGTGGCCTGCTTGGATTAGGCATATGATGAGGCGAGGGTATATTTGAATTGCTATGTTTTTACTAAGTTTGTGGAATTGTTTGCATTTGGTAACAAATGTTGATATTCTATGTTCAATTTTTAGGAATGTTTGGCCCATGGTATCAAAAACCTTTTATTCATTCTCTTTTTTTTTTTTTTTTTTTTCTATTTTTCAATTTTTTTGTATGGGGAGGGAAGGGGAGCGGGAGCAGGACTTGAACCTTTGATCTCAAGAATACAGAGCATTCACAAGATAAAAAGTATCATTAGACCAAAGATTTATTGGTCTATAATATCAAAAACTAGTACACTGTTTAAATTATGAATCTAGGATCTTTCAAATATTTTTATTTTTATGTTTACAATTTTTATTTTGTCAATTTCAGAAATAATGAAATACTATTTTGGGATGATTGATTATAATTTTGTCAATTTTTTTTTTGGTTATTTTAAACCCAATTTATTTCAATTGATATTGAAACTACTATACTAGATTTTTTGTTCGAATTAAGGAGGAATGAACGAAAATATTCCAAGGAAAAGAAATGAAGACGGTTGTTGGTTTTCAATAATTTTGCTAAATACGGTTTTGTATTGGATTGCATTGGATACATGGGTGGAAGTTTTATCACTTTCAATTTAATATCCTACACTACTATCAAATCCGAACATGATTTGATATTACAAGTATATATTTATGTCTTGTCCTAATTTTGATCTAAACTTAGTATACAAAGAATATGATCAAATAGTATTCTTATTAATATCTTTTGTATAGATAAGATGAAAACACAATTATGTTACTCAATTCTTTACTTTATATCCGAACCAAAACTGGTCTTTAGTTTTTGTTTTGTAAAAAAATTAGGATTTTTTATTTTATTTTATTTAGAATTGAGGCACATTAGAAAAGACTATTTTTTTATCGAGATCTAAGCGAGAAAGTTTGCCTTTGGGTGGGGGCCAAACACTGTCTGGGACATGCCTTTTCCTGTCTACTAATTGATCTAGTCGGTCAATTATCTATAGACGGCGCAAATTCAAAGGCCAACCACCTATAAATTGGGAATTATTTCTAAATTGGGAACTCAAACCCAAATGGAATAGAAGTGCTACTTGCGGCGGTAATGGAAGCAGACAACTCTATCCAACTTAAACAAGGTCTCTTAAAACCAAATAGAAAACAAGGGACTCCTCCGCTATTTACATAGAGAAAGTGCCGTGATAGCTAGGTGTAAGTTGTGTTAACACAAATTCTTCAGCTTAGTAATTGCTCATTATCTGTTATTGAATTTATGTGTTGATGTTGAAGTTTGAGTTAAACTCTCTAAGTATTTTATTTTTTATTAGTATTTTTAAGGATTTTAGGAGTTCTTGTCTTCATGGATAGTTACTCTAGATACGTAGATTTGTACTTGCATCAATAAACACAGTATCTGAAGAGAAATTCAAGCTCTTTGATTTGGGCTAATTGTTCCTTGTTTTGTAGTGTTTGTTCATGATTTTTATTTGCTTGATGGTCCGAAAATTCAATTTTTTCAACTCCTGATTAATATTGTATTTATTGAAATCTGGTTTACATAGAGAGATCATCACGTCATCCATCAACATAGTATTTGACGGTGGGAAGATAAAGAAATTCAAGTCCTTTAATTTGGACAATCGTGATTTTCCTCTGAAACGAGATGAGAAAGCTGAAAAATAGTAAGTTTTTATTGCCTAATATTTTAACCTATGATGCTAAGAAATTAATATTCTTTTTTTTCCAAAAAAAAAAATTGTGAGTGCGTGTGTTCACACACTTTCTTCCGAAATCCAAGAATCGCATTTGGTGAATAGTCTAGTGGGTGTATATATAATCTGTTGAGTTCTAGCCCAAAAGTACCAGAACTCGTGGATTTTTGGTTCCTATGTTATGACCTTTTGAATTAACTTGTTTCCTTGTTTCTCCAGAACCTTCTCTTCATGAGAGTGCTGATTCTATGAGTTTAAAGGGGGGAACTAGGATTCCTGCAAAAGGAGCTAGGACAATGAATCAATTTCTGGATGACTTATTCGAGAAAAGGTGTTTCTGTCTTTGTCAAATCAGTTAGGCATTAATGGGTTATTTTGTTGTTCATTTGGAATTCCGTCTTTTAGCAAAGTATGTTTGAAAATATTGATTTTTGCTGGGTGTTAATGTTTTTGTAGGGGATCGACAAGGGAGAATGCATTGTCTTCAATTATTGAGGAATTTACCATCAACTACCATTATCAGTTTGCTAAAAACAAGTAATCAGTTCTGTTCTAATTTGAAATGTCTTTGCATCTCATGCTTGTTAATATATACTTCTAGAGTTTCTGGTTGCAAATTCAACTTTTTTCTGATGAGTTGTGGTTGGATGCATTCATGCAAGTTAAGTGTTTTCATATGATGGAATAAAAACATCTGAAATATATCTAGTTTCTTTCTTCTTGTTTTCGATCGGCACATTCAACTGCTTGCAAAATTGCATTTCACTAATACACCAACAAGATTTAATTTTTGGAAATTGTTTAGTATCATTTGAACTATGTGCATCCACACTATTTGGTGTCTTTCCATGGTTGTGATGGCAAATATAATGCTAACGTGGGTGAAAAAAGGCACAAAACAGAGTTCTAAAATCAAGTACACAACCTAGAGGAGGAGAAGAAAGAGGATGTGAAGTTCTTTCACATTTGTTTTATCAAAGAGTGAATACTCCGAAGATACAACCCCATTTTTTTTCCGTTTTATATAAAAGCACACTATCTCTTCTACAATATCATTAAGTACAATTTTGACTAACTTTACCACACAGGGGTAAAGAGAATACAATAAAATTCATATTAAAACTTACGTAAGGTATGCTGGGCGAAGAGTGATGCTTCGGTAACAAGAGTAGTTTTCGAAGTCAATTTGAAAAAGAGCAATATTACATAGACTTAAAAATTAGACTTGATAATCTCAACCATTGATTTTATGTAGGTCCTAATATTTATTGAGACACACTACCTATTCAATGGTTGAGATTATCAAGTCTACTTTTTAAGTCCATGTAACATTACTCTTTCAAAAATAATTATTGGTTTTCCCAATAGTCCACGTGAGCATCCATGACTATGCCATCGCTGTCATTTTAGAATTGCACCGAACTCCTTTAGAATAATTTCTCCAATTATTACTTGTGTCCTTTTCATGTTTCATGCTAACAAGTAACATCAGCTATTACCATACTATCTAATATGCTAATTGTTTTTTTCTATTCCCTCTTCCCCCCACAGATGCGCATGCTGGTAGTCATGTAACTATATGTATACAAGAAGTTTCATTTGTCTATTGAACATGATTGCATTGGTCTTTTAATTGGTTTTCATATTGTGATTCCTTGTTGCAGTTTTGCTACCGTACTTTATCGATGCCTAAATTCCGTTGAAAAGGGGTCATCCAAAGAGATTGGCTTAGCTTCTCATGCCCTTGGTAAGTTTTATTTTGTTTTTTCCCATGTATGTCACATCTTTCTCATACTCTTCCATCAAACTTAGTATAGCTTATGTCTCTGACATTTTTATGCAGGATTGTTGGCAATTACAATTGGTTGTGGGGAAAATGCTTGTGAATTATACAGAGTGGCAATTCATCCACTTTCACAAGCTCTCAATTCCTCTCCAAAATCTATATTACCATCTGTATGTATAATATATTTTTTATTTTTGTTGTCATTGATTTATGTTTTATTTAGCAGATCAATTTCATATTCTATATTATGATTTCCTGTGGTAGATCTTGGAATGTTTGGCTATTGTTACTTTTGTTGGTCGAAGTAATGTTGTGGAGACTCAAAGAACTATGCAAATTATTTGGCACTTCATTCATTCAGAATTAGGCTTCAGAGTACGTATTCTTATGCCCCTTTTTTCTAAAATTTGTTTGATCTTTGCGTAGCGTACATCCATTTTATGGGCTCTTATTAAATAGTAATGCTTGTAATTTCGAGTATCTCATAAGGTTCACCAACAGAATTCGAACAATTAAGTAGAGAATGCTTGACAATAGCCACTTAGGAATTTTAATTTCAAGTATTTGCTCCTGCCTCTTTTATCAAATTCGATGTTTGGCTTTTATCCTATGACTTTTCAATTTCCTTAATCATCTACTTGCAAGGTATCAATTTTGTAATTAATATGGGCTTTAAACTTCTAAGAATTTCCAAAATAAAAATGTCATTGTAAATTTGCAATACTTTATTCAATAATTTCCACCCATGAACTAGGTGACTAACACTTCTAGACTCTTTGATGGGAACCTAAAATTATGTATTGCTTTCATTCAGGTGGCTGCGGAAAAATATTCAGTTACTGTTCTAACTGCTGCAATTTCTGCTTGGTCACTTCTTTTGACAACCATGTACGGTTGGGACATCGATTACAATCATTGGCAAGGGTAAAGTACACCACCACGAATATTCATGACGCATGCAATACATATGATGCCCTTCTTTTTTTTGATGGTCCATAGCATCAAAAAAGACGTATTTCTTTTTTATGACGGTCCATAACATCAAACCATTCAAATAACGACAACTATTTATTTATGGATAAAATGAGACATTACGTATAAAAATACGTGTTCATATAAACCAATAAGCCATTAATCATGAGAAAACTCAAATATTATGACTTGATTCCTTGTGTCGCTTACATGTAATACGCATGCATTATCCACTTTTACAGGGCTATTTCTTTCTTTTTGGATATATTGAAGGCAAAGGATGGTTCTGTCCATGTTGTAGCTGGTGAATCACTAGCCCTTATATTTGAAGTGGGAAATTTTGAGAAGTTCCTCTCCAACACTAAGGGTAATTACAAAGGGATCAATTTGCTAGATAAGCATTCATCTAGACAAGAATTGAAGAAAAAGTTAATAACTCAAGTAAGGAGTCTTTCGCGCGATTACAGTTGGGATTTCTTGAAAGCTTTGGAGGTATTGCTACATTATTTATGTATCTATGTGCTTATTGGGTTAGCATTGATGTTTCTGATCAGAGCATTTGACTTGCAGGATGATTGTTTTTCAGAAACCTTAGTGAAGATTGATGACCAAAATGTAAGATTATGCACAATGTCTCAATCGCTACAGGTATCTTTTGTCTCTTTTGTAAAATCGTTCTTTCAGTTTTTAGACTTATGTAGCAATCTTACACTTGTAATTATATCTTTCTGTATAGCTGAACTTTGTGAAGAAATTTCTTGGAGATGGATTTGTAGAGCACATGTTGGTTAGTTTTGTCCTCCTCAGTTGTCCTATACCTAGCCTTGTGATATACTGCTATTTTCTAGTGTTGAAATATCATTATTAATTGTTCAAATAGGTAAATGAACTTCTTCGCGATGTCTTCGATTTCCCACCAAAACAGCTGCCTGTCAATGAACCATACCTATTTGAAAGAAAAGAGGTTGGTTTGATTTTAATTTTTACTGGTTCCCTTTTCAAAAAGCTTTTTGATTACCTTTTTTTTATTGTTGAGTTTATGTCTACCTTACGCTTGGAATTGTAGGTCGTTGTTCGTTTATACTGTCCTAGAATTACAGCAAAAGGAAGTAAAGGAAACATTCGGAAGGTACTTCTCTAAATTCATTTGTGTTACTATATCATGTTTGTGTATTCAGCCATGGTTTTTTTCCCTTAAATATATTTCAATACTAAAGGAATTTGATGTGGAGCAAAACAAGCATGAGCAAGTTGTGCACAATTTTTATTGAGAATATACCCCTAAAAATTGTTGTGTATTGCTATTAAATTTGTTGTGTTTGGTTGTATTAAGTTTCTCATATTTTTAATCTACAGGCTAGAGACAAGGCAGAGACGATATTATTAAATAGGAAACGTGACGTCAAAGGTATCTATCTTATTTTCATACCATCTTGCACTGTACTATTTTTTCCCTTTAGTGGGAGATAAACAGAGATTAATCACAAAAGTAAAAACACGGTAGTTACTTGACTAAACATTTAACCTTCAAATTCACTTGCTGAAGCTCTCTGTAATGACCTACTACACCTGCCTTCTTTATTAGATGTTACCCCAATGCAGTTTGATTTGAATTGGAAAACATGAGGGTTACTATGAGCCCTTTTCAAAGATGCTAATCGAAAATATAGTTACAATTTTCCATTTTTTGAAATTAGATTTCAAAATGAGTAATATTATATGGACTTGAAAAGTATATTTAATAATCTTAACCATTGATTTCACTGTGGGTCCCAATATTTATTGAGATCCACTACCTATTCAATAGTTGAGATTATCAAGTCTAATTTTTAAATTCATCTAGCATTACTCTTTCAAAACTATTAGCTTGATGAATGTTTAATTTAGGAAGCATTTGTGTGCAGCCATGGCTCTTAGGCTATCAGATGATTGATGGTGGAACTGAATCGGACATGGCGATCACAGTGGTAGCGTTTGTTATACAACTGCAGCAAGCAATCAACGGCAGCCAAAAAATCTATTTAATTGTTTTTCACTAAACTTAGATTAGTGTTGGTATTTTATTTTATTTTATTACGGACAAAAAAAATTATTTTTCTTGTTATTCCACGTTTGACACTCCTAATTTTTGAATATTACTAAGAGTAACTAAGCAATGCACGATATCTTGATATTATAATTATAACATTTATAGTAAACTATGGGTTGCGAAGAGGTGGCACAAATGGACGTTGTGGATTAGTCATTATCTTAAGGTAATGAATTTACGGCTTTGTCTCAGAGTCATCAAATAGATAAACTTGCTTGTATGCAATGCAGTGAGAACAATCATACGCAGTCCTGATTCTAAGTTTAATTAAGGACACCCTAAATAGCCATAAATTCTGTGTGAACACAATTGCTATGAAACTCCCTCAGGATCTAGATGTACATATAAAGGTTTTTTAACTTCTGTTATTTTTATTTCCTAAAATATGAGGTTTATCTTATTTTAGTCTCCAATATTTCAATTATATTATTTCAGTCCTTGAAATATTGAATACATTTCTATGTGGGCCCTCCACCAGATTCCTAATAATTTTTCATTGTAAACTTGTCATGTAATTGGTGCAACCGTGTCTATTTTTAAAAGAAACATATTGAAAGAGAATGACCCAAACCAATTACAAAACTCACCACCATATTTCAGGCTTGTCCAACAAAAAATAATGCAATAACCCAAGTTTCATTATAACAAATCCTAGTTTCTATGCAAAAAATCCATCAAAATTGATAAATCTTCAATTTAAGCCATCAGGAAAATAATTACAGCCCAATTAAGCCAAAAATTGTAAATTATTTTTAATCCAAAACTTAATTTAAGGCCTAATTCGTCAAAGTTGTCTAAAATTCAGAGGTGGGCTTTGGCAATTTACCTACGAAAGTTCAAGTGTGCACTCTAATTTGCTCAAAGCAATGCAATTGCAACAAATCCTGAAAACAGAAAACTCAGTAAGCATAACTTTCAAGCTAGAGAATCCTTAAAGGGGAACCTACATTTGTATTTATTTAAATGTGTGTCCGTCCGATAGAGAGAGATAACCACAATTCATGACTTGGTGCGAAGACTAAGATATTCTTGAGAGATAAATATTTCATGACTTGGTCCCAAGGAATTGTCCAGATTCAAACTCAACTCATGACGTCTGTCTGGATTTACGGTTCGTCCCTATTGCTACTTGAACTATCCTTGGGAATAAATCTTCAATTTAAACGATCAGGAAAAATAATTACAACCCAATTAAGCCTCTATAAATTGTTTTTAATCTAAAAAATCCAAAACTTAATGGACTCTGGCAATTTACCTAGGAAAGTTCGAGTCTGCAATCTAATTTGCTCAAAGTAACGCAATTGCAACAAATCTAAGAAATAAAAAATTCGTGAGTATAACTTTCAAGTAAGAGAATCCTTAATGCAGAAACTATATTCGTATTTAAGTGTGTGTCCAATAGAGAGAATTTCCAAAGCTTTGTTGTCGCCGCCTTCTATGAGGCCACCGAGGAATATCTAGTGAGTCTCTGCCTTCTATGAGGCACCATCTGTGTGCCATACAGGGGGATCTACCTTAGAGCTTGAGTGGGCAGTTGCCCCCACTCACCTTTCAACAACCCACATGTTTCTTGTGTAAAACGTCATCACTTTTTTTATATATTAAAAAAATTAATATATAAGATAACTTCAATTAGGCTTTGTAAGGAAATTAGTGACAACTTTGTGATATATTCTTTTACGAACATTACTGAGAAACTTAGTATAAAATAAATTATAGACAATTGTTGAGATATTTAATAAACTTTATATTTTCCAACCAGGAAATCTCAAAGAAGGTCTTGCATCACTTGGTAATTTCTTGACGGATGACTGTCTTTCGAACACTATGAAGGTAATGTGTTTAGAAGTAGCATCATTTCTAGAAATTGACACCAATGTTTTGAAATATAGTTATGTGTGTGACCGACTGTCTTTCGAACACTATGAAGGTAATGTGTGTCTTTAAGCTTGTGCACATATGAATGATTATGCATGTCTTTATCCGAATCCAACTCTAATTAAAAATTGGACCCAAATTCGATTCAAAAAATATGAATAATTTCATTTTCACAATATAAATTTGATTTCGTTTCCTCAAATTATTACTTAATTTCGTCTTAAAGGCAGCATGTAACAAATAAAAACCGCCAATTAGAAAACATAACCATATTTCATGGAATGCACGGACAAATGACTCTATCTTAATTCAATATTTAAAATCCCATAAAAGTCAAATCATGTTGAAATAAAAACACAACTTATCCATATGATAATGATAATAACAAAAGTGAGGATTATATAGTAATACAATACGGTACAAAAACTGTTGTGTAGTCTACACATTAGCATACCCATAAAACTGTTGAGATATAGGAGTTCAATGTCAAGGGCGGAGCTGTGTGTATAGGCTACCAAATATCTACTGTTATGGCAACAAAATTATGACCAATTTATCTTATCGTCCCTTCAATTTTCTGGAAAATTGTAATAGTTCCCCCAGTCTTTTATATCTGTAGTAAGTTAGCAGTTCACTTGTCTCTTAATCTACTAAAATAATTAAATATTTCATTGTTGGTTGCATTAATTGTTATTTAGTCTTTGATCTTAATATATTTCTCATAGGCGAACTTGGGAATTTTTGTGTGAAATTTGCACTTAATTTAGTTCTTATAAATGGACATGCAAGAAAGTTTTTTTATACTAACTGGTTATATTTTATATTCATGTTTTTGCACCCACTAACACTAAAATAGAATCCTAACTCCATCCCAGTTACATGAATGTTCCATCTCAAGCATTAATAAACACCAAGGGTATGTTTGGTTCAGATACAAATAAAGGATAGGGTTGGATAATTAGTTCCCATTTTATCCACAAAATTGTGTTTAACAAGAATATTATTATGTTTAGATTAAGTGATTGTGTACGTTATTAAATTAAAAACGACAAAATAAATATTGAGGGTAAAAATTTGCATAATGTGTAACTTTTATATGAAAGTGTGACTCTATGTTTGCAAAGACAATAAAGTCTTTACATTTTTAACACTTAACTTGTTAAAAATAATAACACGTGCTGCATGGTATTTATTACTGCTTAATATTTGGTGTTAAATGACAATAGTAAACTAGGCCAAAATTGATTAAAATTAATACCAGATCGCTTACCTAGGAAAAAAAAGGCTACAATGCTTTCATCCTCATGTACCAACCAAGATGCAAAACATAGCGTAATATCCCAATCAATGAATAATTTCAGAAAAACAATAGGCCGCCACGGTGACCACAACAGGTTCACTATAGTTAGATGTGGGTTTGGCATTATGAACAAGGGATCATTTAGCAGAAAACAATTTTCTATGCGCAACAGAACAGTGGAACTGGTTCATCATGGCTACGTGCTACTGTTTAACATTGGTTTTGCCGATACATCCATTGGAAGTGGGTGTTCCATGCTCAGGGGCTTCTAGATACATGAGTTCCTAATAATTGTTATGTTCATATGTTGTTCTAAAAGGTCTGTGTACTTTTCGTCATTTAAGGTGATGCATCTTATGATTGTGAGGAAATCATCATGTCTCACCTCTTAAAACTTCCAAGAAAGCAGTTGTGAAAGTAAAAACTCATCAGGAACACTTCATATAAACATTTTTGGATTCTTCAGGTTTTCAAAATAACTAATATAATTTGTTCCTGATATCATATCTCATTCCAACAGAAAGAAGAATCAGTTATGCGTTACCTTTTCGAAGCCTTGCGATCCACCATGGTAAGGATCTGGGACTTCGGTTTCATTATGCCTCTTACAATAGGAGCACGTTAACCTAACCTGCATATTCAGTATCCAAATATAAGAGTAGCAATCCAAAATACACTATTACACCAACACTACTTAACCAACCTTCTTATGTGCATCAGCAGGTAAGGTCTCTCTATGACTCCACCTCTCAAAAGCCCCAAGTTTATCCTCTACACACAATCAGGAAAATTCAAGAAAAGTAAACTAACAACCAAACATAGACACAAATATGTCACTCACAAACACCCCCCCAAACACACAACACACACACTCTCTCCCTCTCTCTCTCACAGACACACACAAGCAAACAATAGTGGATGGGCATTTCACAAAGCACCATCCAATTCTATTCAACACACGCAGAATAAAAGGATGAATATAGATATATATATATATATATATATATATATTTCAATGCTGTAATTCGAGTATACCAACTCAAATCATCCCACCTCTGTTTTAAGTTTCCTCGGTTGATATTAGTGTCATCTTTAAATGCTTTCCACACCATATGCTTGCCTAATACACATACTCAACATATAAAGTTATGCCATGACAAACACCCAACAACCTAATCAAGTGAATATACAGTGGAACGGAACATACACCTTGGTACCAAGGGCAAGAAATTGTCCTAGACATCCTGATATGTCTGGCTCCAGGTATTTTCCAGCCACATGCAAAATGGTTTTGTTCAACATGCATTGAGATACGTCCAGATAAGTGAAATCTTCCCAGAATATCCAATTTGGTGTTAAGGCATGAAATACGATGAACAATACAAACCATTCAAAAAAGCATACAGGAGCATCACACTTGGAACTGTAACCTTGATAAACTTTAACGCGAGGTTGTCTTCCAAATGTCCAAGGCTATGTTGTCAACTAAATAACTGTCATAAAGTCTTTCAGCAGATTTAAGCCACTTAGTTGCCTAGGGTAAAGAGAGCTTGTATCCCACAACAAAAAATTAGGAACAAACAAGATTATTTACATACTCGAGAGGGACACTCTTCCCATTACCGATTAGTTTTGAATTAGATGCTCTAATACGGTATCAAAGCTAGGCCTCTTACAATTGTTCTTGTAATCTAAGGACATAATGGGCTATGAATGCACAAGGTTGTCAATTTCCCACAATACACAACTGGCATTCTTCCCCACTTACAACTGTAGAGTCCCGTCTTAGCCATAACTATCATGAGGGTTGTGTCCTAAGCAGACTAAAAGTCCAAAATACAAATGATTTTTGATTTACAAAGAAACTAAGAAATAGTAAGGTCAAAAAAATTAATTTCAACAAACAGTCAGCTGGATACTGTTAGGGATTCAACAAAAGGGGAGGCTTTGGTCGCTGGTCTGGATCGTTGGTCTGGAACGATGTAG
>CAUOFW020001673.1:0-76423 GCA_963454935.2 Ilex paraguariensis | reverse complement strand
CAAAGTAATTTTAATTTCTAAGTTCCTTGGAAATCGAACAGACTTTTGCACAATCCAATGTCTGTATTTATGTATTCTCTTTATCTTTCGTTTTTTATGCTCTGAAAGGCTTTATGATTGATTTCTGCCACAGCTATACCTTGTTCAAGATGTTTGATGACTTAATACTTCTAGCCAAAGGTGGTCTGACTGTGTACCATGGATCTGTAAAGAAAGTTGAAGAATACTTTTCTGGCCTAGGAATCACTGTGCCAGAACGTGTCAATCCTCCAGACCACTTCATTGACATTCTTGAGGGGATAGTGAAACCGGGCTCAGGCGTGACTGTTCAACAGCTCCCCGTCCGATGGATGCTTCATAATGGCTACCCTGTACCCCCAGATATGATGCAGTATTGCGATCAAATTGCAACATCCTCAAAGGGTGTAAATCCAAGTTTTACTGCAGCTACTGAACAATCTTTTGTTGGAGAAGAGCCTAAGCTAGATCATAGGCAGCATAGTTTCTTAAAATCCCATGACTTATCCGATCGAGTCACTGCTGGTGTACTTCGACAATATAGATATTTCCTTGGGAGGTAAAAAACTTCTTTTGTATAATTACAGATCTCCAAACCATTGGGGCTAGAAAATTTCAATTAGTGGCAGAAGTTTGCAAGCTGGAGCTGTGCTGTTGTCTCTGGAAAATTCAGATTTGACAATGATTGATTACAGTTGCACAACTTCAGGGTTGCATATTTATCTTCAAGTTTCTTTAGAAGCTGCAGCTGTGTAATGGTCAATTTTGTTAGCCACTGGTCGTTATGCGGTTCAATAAAATGCTTTTGTGTTGAAACCTAGACTTTGGGTAGTCGTTTAGTTGTTCATATGTGTGGGAGTTTACCCTTTAGTTGACTGCTCTGCAATTAAAAGTGAACGTGGTGTTGTTTTACAAAATTTTGCAGCTCACATGTTGCCTGAGTAGTTATGTAGGATTCACAGGGAAGAAATAATAGTTATAATATATGTTTAACTTTTGCAGGGTTGGCAAGCAGCGACTGCGAGAAGCTAAAGTACAAGCAGCAGATTATCTGATCCTTTTGCTTGCAGGAGCATGCTTAGGGACTCTTTCTAAAGTGAACGACGACCCATTTGGGGCTACTGGTTACCTTTATACCGTAATTGCTGTGTGTAAGTGGCAAAACACTAAACTGGTACAACGCCATATCCTATTCAATGTATATTTCCCTCCATTAGATCCTTATGTATTTTACTCGCTTCTCATAGCATAGGCAAATCTCTTTTGAATATCCATTGATCATCTCCCTTGTAAATTAAAATATGAATGACACAACAGGAAGTAAGATTCTACAAATTAACCAGTCAGGTGGCTACCACCACGAGTTCTAATTCGACTCTTGCAAGAGTCTTGATTTACTGGATTCACGTGGTTTGCAGGTGGTTGCGAGCATCTGGAATTTGTATTGCAAGTTGGGATGATTCTTGGTTATCCAAAAACAATTCTATAAACTTGTTTTTAATAAATAAATAAATACAGCAGTTTTTTCTCTTAATTTTCATTGCTCCTTATTGTTCATTATCTTAATTGCTGGATGCAGCACTTCTATGCAAGATTGCAGCTTTGAGATCGTTTTCATTGGACAAACTACATCACTGGAGAGAAAGTTCAAGTGGCATGAGTAGTCTTGCTTATTTTCTCTCCAAAGATACAATAGACCATTTCAATACAATCGTCAAGCCTTTGGTTTATCTTTTCATGTTCTATTTCCTCACCAATCCTAGATCAACCTTCATGGACAACTACATTGTTTTGCTCTGCCTCATATACTGCGTAACGGGCATAGCCTATGTATTTGCCATCTTCCTCGAACCTAGTCCAGCACAACTGGTACGTACTGAAAGGTCATTGATGAATAATCATGGAGAAATAACAAATATTTTCTATTACTTCTTATATGCTGACAAACCACTTAACAACAACCCCCCACCCCGTGCAGTGGTGTGTTCTTCTTCCCGTTGTTTTGACTCTCGTCGCAAATCAGGACAAAGAGGATAAAGTTCGGAAGCTTTTGGGAAATTATTGCTACCCAAAGTGGGCTTTGGAAGCTTTGTCATTGCAAATGCTGAAAGGTATAATGTAACTATCCCTTTCTGTTCTTAGAAGTAATTTATTGTGTTGTGCTGTTACTTGAATATACACATGTTGTACTGTCTTCCATGTTGTCACTCTTAAACCATCTACACATGTGAACTATAGACATTGTCACTGGAGATTGATTTAGATAATAGTTTGCTACAACCAAGTCTCATCAATGGTTTCACATGGTATTTTGGCGATAAAAAAATAATTAACATGCTAGGAAGATTTCCACTTTCTTCTATAATGTAATAAAAGATCTACGGATCTGGTTACTAATGCTTTATAAAATGAAGTTCTTTAGGCTGATAGACAAGGTACCTATTCTTATTTCACAAGGCTGCATTTGCTAATCCTATCCGCGTAATGCAATGGGTAAGGTTGCCTTTTTGAGTATATACTGCCTCCTTACATTTCTTTCTCCTTGCCTCTTCAGATACCCTGGAGTGTGGTTGATAACACGCTGTGGTGCGTTAATGGAATCTGGCTACAGCGTTCACGATTGGACTCGTTGTCTAGTTTCACTGATACTGACGGGTATAGGTAGTCGTTTTGTAGCTTTCTTTTGTTTGGTGACTTTTGGCAAGAAGTGATTTTAACCATTATTTCTGGCCACTTGTGTACAGAAATAGAAATGCAAGTTTTGGTCTGGTCCCCCTGTATGTTAGTACCTCACTTTGTGATCCAGAGAAATGGTAACATAATTCCTTTTAGCTGTGGGAGTGTGAATTGTTTACATAAACCATTAGCATAAGGCAGGTTAAGACTTTGTTGTTAAGTCTCGTTCTAACTGAAAGACAGAGTGGCAACAAGATCTTCGACGTTCCCGATTTTCCAATATTAAGTGTTATGTTGGGTAATGTGAATCTCTCAAGTCTCAACAATACCCAGATGAACCAGCATGTAAAAGGAGAAAGAGGGGTGGTCTGTGGGAGACTCTCTAAGTAGATTCTACAGGGTGGTTGCAATTGTTCTCGGCCATGTTATCGGAGTAGCCTGCTTGCCATTGCAATTTTACAGACAAACCTAAGGCTGGGCTAACAGCCAGTAATTCACGGGCTGGTGTCCATGGGTCGGATTATGCACGAATTTTATTATTCGGTCTGAAATTTGATAGGTCCAATAATTCGTCTGTCCAAACCCAAACCCAATATTATTAAAAAAAGGATTTGAGTTTACCTCAAAATCCATTACTTGGCCTGAAACCTAGCCCAATAGCCCAATCCAATAGCCCGCTTGTCAAGCCCATCCGCCCACTCTTCCTTTGAAAAAAAAGTTACATTTTTAGACCATTAAATTTGAAATTTTGAAATAAGTCTTACAATATCGGAATTTAAAGTTTTAAAATTTTAAGTATTATAAATAATATATTATTTTCTTTTTCATGTATTAAACATAAAAGTTTTAAAGGTGGAGTAATGCAAATGATAGATTAGTGAGTAGTTATCAACCTAGTTAAGATGTATTCATTCTATTGGACGTAGTTCATCCCCTAATCAAAAACAAAATTATTCATTATTTTTATTTTTATCTATTTTGACTCTATTTTTGATTCAAAAATATAATTACACAAATATTAAGTTATTTTTAAATAAAGTTGTATATAAAAAAGTCTGCGAGCAGGCCTTCTCAATAAACTAACAGGATGGATTGCGGGTAACCTATCCTTGCCTGAAGCCAAGTTCGGCCCGGCTCACCCGATAACTCACTTGGGTAAGAGTTTGAACCTATACTACCCAGACCCGGTTCAACCCATGGACATTCCTAGCTAGCCCGATGAAAGTGACTTATTCTCGCAAGGTTTTACATGTAGGGTTAGTTGTTTTCTTTGTGTCGATTGTTGTTAGTCCATCTAACGCCTTTTATTTGGGGTCCATTTGGGCCTTTTGGTTTAGATAACTAAAATATATTTCTAGTATTGAAGGTAGTCAAGGTGTCAGTCATTTTTCTCTCACCAGACTTATAAATCCTTTGCTTTTTTCTTTCTCTCTTTCGGTTCTCTTTCTCTTTTTTATTTAATGGGGACAGAGAATACCACTCTATTAATAACAAAAAAAAGCCGCAATTCAATTTTAGTTTGAACTTAGAACCAACACGCTGGTTCTCTTTCTCTTTTTTATTTAATGGGGACAGAGAATACCACTCTATTAATAACAAAAAAAAGCCGCAATTCAATTTTAGTTTGAACTTAGAACCAACACGCTATCTATCGATAAGCAAGAACATAATACTATTAGTTGCTTTGCCTATGTATTCTATTTGAGCTGGCTTTGAAACAAGTGTCGAGTCAGGAAAAAGTTTTAGAACGGGCACATTAGCACATTAAATTTTTTTTTTTTCAATTGACCGTAGAAATTCATAAATTCATATAATTGAAATTATATTTAACACTTAAAAGTTCAACAACGTAAAAGATTAAAAATCGATATGCATAACATGAACAAAAAAAAATAAAACTAAATATTAAAAATAGAACTGATTATTGTCACTTATAATTAACCATGATATGTTTTTATTATTTGAATAGTTACAAATCAATCTTATCAATAATATTTCTTTTATATATAAATCATGGTAACAATTTTCTATTTTTGACCCTATAGTTTACAACATAATGACATATTTTTATACAATAACGAAATAACCCTATAATTTAAAAAAATTATAAAATAACCTCAATATGTTTAAAACATATTCAGACATGTATAATATAAAATGTATCCAAATATTAACAATAATATTAGTTGTACCTAATTTGAGATTTAATTGGTAGAGACCTAATAGTTTATGACCATTAGATAAATTTTGAAGTTTATTAAATATTTATGCTCACTATTAAATTTAATATCACAATGTATTAGGTCTTTAAATTAGATCTCAATAACATTGTTAAAAAAATTAACAATAATTTAGGTAGAAATTTATTGAAATCAATATTCCCAAAATATAATAATAGTATGTGCACATTTAAATATATCTAAATTTTATTTTAAAAAATAATTGTCTAATGTGAAAGAAAAAAAAATTGAGGAAAAACATGTGGTCACCCTAGCTCAAGAGTGGCTCCGCCCCAGCTTGGAGACTGCATGTCTCACTAGCAAGACAAAAAACGTTAGCTTCTAGCGCGCGGCCCCTTTATTACTAAGTTGGCCCAGATAGGTTGTCTGAAGACTCTGAACCACAGCCAATGGGCCCCTACCTACTGCGACAGTATGGATCAGCCCGTCACCGACTTTTGCGCAAATCCAAATAGTTATTTTCGGGTCAGGTTTCATTTGATATGCTTCTTGCCATCCAAGAGGAAGCATGGGAGAGAGTTACTGGAAATTAATTGTAAAGTCAGGTGCCAGCTAATAAAGAGATGGAATGTGCACGTGCATGGGGGCTCCAATCAAACCATTTGTATTACCTTGTTGCCTTAGGTGTCACCAACATGCATGTTTCCTTCCCTGTGAGCTTGGTGGCCCAACGTCATGTGCTCTACATTCCTTACTAAAACTAATTCCAACCCCCCCCCCCCCCCCCCCCAACCAAGAAGAAAAAAAATAACCCAACCCCCCAATCGGATTTAAATTCTTTCTATTAGGCCTTCAAAAATATATCACCCATCTTGTATGGATGAGAGATCCACTTACAACTAATACATTTCATTTAAATCATACATGATAAGTGATCCATAGAAAAAATGAAATGCAGTGGATCCAAATCTCCCCACCCCCATCGCCACCGCTTGCTTGGTGATGATTAATTCCAGGCATACTAAAGAACCAAAGTTCCATGGATTTTAGACATACTCTGCCTGTCTAGTCATACCCATGGGATCATGATTGCATTATTGCCTATCTGTTATGTTTCACCAAAGTTCCATGGATTTTAGACATACTCGGCCTCTACTTATACTTATACCCATGGGTTTATGGTTGCGTTATTGCCTAGCTGTTATGTTGCGCTAAATGATGCGTCAAACACAGGGGGATTAGGATTTCTTAAACTTGCTAAAAGATTATGAAACATATTATACTTCTTATTAAGTCGAAGATCTGGGTTTAATCCTCACGTGTTGTCTAACGTCTCCGAGACTAAACCAGTATAAAGCACTTTGTCGTCAGGGATGTGCTCAGGCTTTCAGTCAGTTCTCTGCATATGAACTGCCAGGGTAAGGCACCCATCTTCCACAGCTCCAATTCGAATAAGTATTTCCTCTATTCTGTGGAAAAAAAAAGAACAGAGTTAGTCCTCACATTTGATTATGAGGAACCTGATTGCATTTGAGAACCACATAGTTGGGTGATAGGACAAATGCAATATTTATTACTCAAAAGCATCCTTCAATCCGACATATATAATACTTATTATAACAGATAGAAGAAGAAGAAGAGGCAAACAAGTCATCTCCAAGATATGAACATCATTGGACTGTTGAGCCTGGATACATTTTCCTGCTAACCATCTAGTTTCATAATGCTCAAGTTTTAAGCAGGACAACTTTACATGGGTATTAAAGCTTGTATTATAGTTCGCCAATAACTCTTCTCAAATTTCCATTTTCTAGAGTCACCTGCAACAACACACAACTTCAAATTTCATTGTATCAATCAAATTAAAACGCCTGTGGCCAACCCATTTAGACTCGCCCCTAAATCGTCCTCCCTTCCCATCCTCGAACTAACACACACACATAGAGGCACCACCCTGTGTTAGCAAACTTTTTTTGCCATGAAAATTCTATACAAACACGTATGCAGATATGCATTCAAGTATGGAAAACACAAATTTAACGGATAAATTGTCAAAAGACCCAAAATTGTATTTTTCATTTACTATAATCCTCTTTTGAAGCAGATCCGTATAGTATGTACTTTAATTCCACTTGTTTGCCACCCACAGCTTATCTCCAGCGTGTATGGTCAGAGAGCACATTGATAAACAGTTATCCCAAATACAGACACAGGAAAACGGTTCCATAAATTACCAATATGTTACTCTGTACGGGCAGTTTGATCACTAAAGACAATTTTAGATAATCCCAAAAAAGAAGAAATTGCAGTACGGAAAAAGGTCATATACCCAAAAGGGTAAAATATGTTATTGGTCCCCAAACTATGTGTTTTGTGTCAGTTTAGTCCCCAATTGTTTAATTGTGTTAATTTGGTCCCTCAACTTCTTAGTTTGTGTCACTTTGATCCAATTGAAAATGGCCATTTGAATTAACTAACAGACACTTGAAGGGTCATTTTGGTTCCTCAAATTTGTAACTTGTATCATTTTGGTCCTTTAAGTTTACTATTTGTGTCACTTTAGTCCCTAAAGTTCCCAAAGAATGCGCAGCAAGTGTAATCACGTGAGATGCACGTGACGATCTCCGTTAGTAATTTCAACTGCCGTTTTTGATTGGATCAAAGTGACATAAATTGAGAAGTTGAGGGACTAAATTGACACAATTAAAAGATTGAGGACCAAATATATATTTTATCCTATCCAAAAAGACTGATTAATGGTAGCAAAACATAAAACGTATTTCACTCCTGTTCTGTTTTGTTTCATCTCCCTTTCACTTACCCACAGTGATTTGAAGCCATGCTACGTGCCAAAATTAAATGATTAATGTAGTGGTAGACGTAGTTGGCTGACTATAAACTTCAAATATAGTGCACAAACATCTTAAAGTACTCTTATTTCTTGCAAATCATCACTCTTTCTCTCTAAATCAAGGTAGTTGAATCTCTACATAACATTGCCACAGTAGATTTAAAAACCCCACCACGACCCCCACTCCCACCCCTACCCCCAGCCCCACCGATAACATGTAACAATTATAAATGGGTAACGCACTTAGCCCAAGAAACTTCTCCCATCCCTCTTTCATATCTTATCTATTGCTTTCTTAAGCTTGTGGGGTCTAATTTCTGAGAACTTCAAAAGATCACTGAAACACATCATCCTCTTTTCTCACTTGGAGAGAGGGAGGGAGAGAGAGAGAGAGAGAGAGAGAGAGAGCAATCATGGGATGCTTTTTCGTACATTTTCGTATCAATGTGCAATACTATATATGAGGGATACAGAGCATGGAAACACGCAGTCAACTGGCCCTCAAAATATCATACTTCCTCTCAGCTATGCATTATATCAAGCATTTAATGCCCTAAACCATTGGCTCTTTCCATTTCTTATATAAACCTCTCTCATTTTCGTACCACCATCATCCCTATCTCTCTCTTCTACCCCTCTCACTTGCATACCACCACTACAATCTCCTCCCTACCACAGAAAAACACATATGAAGATAATGAAAGGCAAATTTCTCAGGGCGTGCCTAAACAAGTGGCAAAAGAAGGCTAATAGAGTCATACCTTCTGCAGCATGTGACAACTGCTGCCAAGGGGATTTGTGGCTTTCCATGCATGATGAAAAATCCATTCCAAGAGATGTCCCAAAAGGTCACTTGGTAGTCTATGTGGGTGAAAAGTACAAAAGATTTGTAATTAAGATCACACTACTCGAGCATCCACTCTTTGAGGCACTGCTGGATAGCGCCAAAGACGAATATGATTTCACTTCTGGCTCAAAACTGTGTATCCCTTGTGATGAGAACATCTTCCTCAGTGTTGTTCGATGTGCCAAGTCTCCCCAGTGTCAAAGAATATCTTTGTGCCTCTGATGGTTCATCCAACAAGCTCTAGATCAGATTTGATTTATGAGGGTTAACTCCTAAACGAGAATGTTGATTTATATAGAACCATGGCCTGGCCGTACACTACATTCACTTTTAATGTCTATTCACCACCTCAGATGTCGTTTTAATGCAAGAGCAGAGCTCTTTTTTGCTTTATTTTTGAAAATCATGAATCATAACCTAACTCAACAAAACTCCTACACCAACAACAATTATTTCAGCTATCAGCTCTATCTAGAATCAAATCTCCTCTAGACCATAGGCAACTGCTAGATCAGACTAGCTAAGCAAAGTGGCGGTGGACTCTCAATGCCTCCTTCAGTTTCAATTGAGACCTCCTTTGTGAGCATGCGTAGTTGTGACAATGTCTACTTCTTAAATCATATTGGATCGACAATGGATGGATGACAAAAGCGGCAAGCATGAAATGGGGGCAAATACCAAACCTTGGAGGACGTGGGATCACTCTTCTACCTTGACATAAACAGATCCTCGACAGCGTTGGCAGAAAAAAGAGAGATCCAGTTCGTCGAGCCAAATGTTATTCGGCCGGGGAATTGATGCAATCAAAATAGACATTCAGACATTGAAGGCCTAGGAGACTGATTTGAATCAATATGGTTTTAAGTTTTGAAAAGTCCAGAATAAGATTTTTAGGTCTAATTATGGAAGGTTTCATTGATTTGATTCTGTTTTTTATTAGGAAAGTACTTGACAGAAATTTTCAGTAAGACAAAGTAATTTCTTTGATAATTAAGTCACAGGAAATTATATATGGATGCTATAAAAACCATTTTCAGTAGAGTAGAAAGTTTTACTGTTTTAGTGAATGAAATCTAAGAATTTAGCATTTTGTTGTTTTAATTTCTGAGTGTACGTTCTCAGCCTCTAAGCTCATAGAATTCAAGCCTATTTCCTGGAAGTTAATATTTCTGGCCTTTATTCGCTGGAATTTGAGAGATTCTGGCAGTATACCTTCAATCCTTTTATAAAGCAGACCTGCAGGTCCAGTTTTGATCCATATTTTTGGTTGGATCCATCACTAAATCACTCCGAGACCATATGACTGTTCTCATATGTTTCCTCCCACAAATTTTAAAAGCTACATGCGGAAATCTAAAGTTTTTGAATCTTCCATATTGTGTTCCGAAATGCAAATGACCATCTTTAAGTATGTTCATACTGAATTGCAATACACCAGGGTGTAATCTTTTTCTGGTAACTTTGAGCTGAACCAAACACTTAAACCTACAATTTTCTGAATTCTCAGATTGTACATCAAAGATGAGGTAGAGAAAGAAACCTACAAAGTTCATGAACTCAGACTCTGCTACATATTTGGCTTTGGGAATTCCATAGATAAAAAGTCAGAAGATAGCGGACACAGATCCTGATATGATAGTTAACAATGCATCACTTGATTTCCATACGTTACATAAATTCCATTTTTTCATCCACAGTATAATTTTTACCTTTCAATATTCAAGGGTTAAGTATTGTTTTCTGAAGATTCGAAGCTTCAACTTTTATACTTAGGATCCAGGGTTATGAAGTTATGCCTAAATCACTGAAGAAGTTCTAGCAGATGGATAGCTACCCAGGGGGCTTTCTTTGACTCTCAACAGTGTGGAAAGTGACTTTGATAAAAATTTGTACCATCAAATTGAAGGTTACAAAAACTATATCTGCAAAAAATACAGAGGGAAGTAAGACTAGGAAGCCACATTGTGAATTCAATGGTCATCCTGCTTAGTCACTGCTCAATGCATACTACATTCTAAAATAACATATCAAATTAAATATCATTATGCCCCATGTACTTGTTGGATTTCTTGACTGGCTGCTGATGTTGTGTGTTTTGGGTTCAAAGCTATCTGACACCTACTATTTGATGTAAACCATATATTCATACAAATTTTTGTTGTAAATAAGTATGTTTTTCTAAATGTTAGCTTGATACTAAAATTTCTCTGTTCAGGAACACACGTACATACAAGTTGCCTTACCGAAGAAATAAAGCAATAATATCAATTACTCCTTCAAAAACATTGAGCATGAAAACAAAACCCTAAAGTAAGCTTGCCGTACCCAGAAGGTTGTTTCACCAGAATACCCTCTCACACTCCCTCATCATAACCCTCTCAAGAATGCCTTTTATGGTATTTAGTTTAAGCCATGTCCTAGTCATTATTGAGTGCCCTCACCGATGTTTCTTAGTGTTTAGGAATTTGCCTTAAAATCTCTTCTTCCATTCTCACCAGGTACACAGTAACAAATACCCATAGCCTTCCTTCCTGTTATTATGTAGCCCTAGGAAACACAGATATGGATACGGGATACAAGTACAATATGATACGGACACAACAAAATCTACAAAAATAAGATACTGGGACAGCTAGTAGGCCTTTCAATGGACCGGATTTCAATCTGAATTCGATTAGCCGGATCCGGTTTGATATTTCTTTACCAATAGTCTGAATTTGAATCCGTTATACTACATTTAGCATACTCAGATTTGGATATATATATATATATATAGACCTTTGATTAAAGACATCCCAACCGTGAATTTAAAAAAAATCTGATGACCACTCAATTCCCAATAAAGGCTACAATTCCCAACCTAATAGTCTTCCACGCAAACTCTCTGTCTCTCACATCTTTGCCTATCCGGTTGCCTTAATTCACTCCACTTGCTTTTCACAATCGACTCTCTTGGAGACTCAAGCTCTTCAACACTCTGTCTTGCCTCTGTTCATCGTCTTCCCTTTCTCTTCTTCTCTCGTTAAATTTTCTACAATGTTGACCGGTGAAAAAGAAGATGCCCAAAAATAGTTTGAATAGTTTTGGAACTGAGGTATTATGAATTTTTGCCACATGTTTTGTCATTTGCTTTGTTTAGTTTTTTATTGTTAGTAGTATACATTTTTTAAGAGTCTTAGGCATCTGGATTTCTATCTCATATGGGATTTGATTTCTTGTGTTATTTTTTTATTTGAACTCATAGATTATAGTTTAAAAGTTTAGTGATAGATTTCGCTTTGTCTTAGTAGCCACCCAAGGTTTCTTGTTTGTTGATAGTAGTCTTTTGTCATCTTCTAATTTGGCAAAGTTTTTTCTTGAAACTTCTTGTAAAATTTTCTTGTTTGTGCTTATTGCTTGCTCCTTGGGCTTTGTTAATTTTTCCTGTTTTATTGTGTGCAACAGTTGTGGCCTTGATTAATTATTTATTGCCAAATAAAATGTTTGAACCAATTGCTGAACCAACGAGAGTGACTGAAATTTCCGAAATTGAAGTCACAAATGACAATGTTAATTGAATCAGGAGGTGGAGCTGCTCCAAAGAAGCAAAGATTAATTTTCAAACAAAGATTAACTTCAAAGGTACGACAAGATTTTGTAAAGAATAAAAGACGTAAAGAAGAGGTTGCTATTTGCAATCACTGCAAAAAAAAAATTTGTTGGGGAGAGTAGTAAAGGGACTAGTCATCTAAAGTCCCATCTTTCTAGATGCATATTTAGAAACAAGAAGCACGGTGACATTAGCCTGCAATTGTTATCCTTGAAAAAAATGCTACTGACTCGACTGCAAAAGTTGAAACTTTTAAGTTTGATCAGGATAAGAGTAGAACGGATTTAGCCACAATGATCATCAAGCATAATTATCTTTTTAACATGGCCGAACATGAATTTTTTGAGACTTTTTGCAATGGCCTTCAACCTAGCTTCAAGCTTATGTCAAGGAATACAATTAGAGCTGATATTGTAAGGGTGTATCAACAAGAGAAAGAGAAAGAGAAAGAGAAATTGTATAACTACTTGGATCGACTGACAACTGATCTATGGATAGTAGACCATCAAAACCTTGGCTATATTTGCTTGATAGCACATTTTATTGACGATGATTGGGAATTGAAGAAAAAAATTCTGAATTATAAGTACATAAAATGCCCTCATGATGCGGATACACTGTTGAAATATATCACAGATATGATTTTAGAGTGGAATATTGATTGAAAGTTGTTTGCAATAGTAGTGGATAATGCCACAACCAATGATGTCATGATAAGAGGCATGAAGACTTGGCTTTGTGATAAGGCACTTTTGCCTATGGGTGCGGACTTATTCCATTTGCGTTGTAGTCCGCATATTCTTAATCTAATTGTGCAAGATGGGTTGTTAGAGATGGGAAACCTTATTTATAACGTTAGAGAGAGTGTGAAATATGTGAATAGAACTCCTTATTCGGAACAAGAGTTTGATAATGCCATAAGTCAAGTTAAATTGAAAGGAAGGAAAAAAACTACTTTGGATTGTCCCACTAGGTGGAATTCCACTTTTGATATGCTTGAGAGTGCAATGGGGATGAGAGATGCATTTTGGCACAAATAGATAGGAATTACAAACACAATCCATTAGATGAGGTGTGGGAAGTTGCAAAAATATTGTGTGGTTGTTTGAGGATTTTTTATGAAGCAACTACATATTTTTCTGGCACAAATTTTCCAACTTCAAAAGTTTTTTTCCAGATATTTGTGACATACAACTCAACTTGAATAGGTGCGAAAAAAGTCAATATCCATTTCTTCGTAGTATGGCATGCCCGATGAAATCCAAGTTTGCTAAATATTAGGAAGAATGTAGCTTAGTTTTAGCTATTTTCGTTGTTCTTGATCCAAGATTTAAGTTAAATTTAATTGAGTATTACTATGCCAGAATTTATGGTCAGGATGCTAAAAAATTTGTTGAGAGAGTTCGCAATACTCTTGGAGATCTTTTTAGTGAATATGGGAATGAATCATCTCAAACAATGTCTTATGATTCTCATTTGGGAAAAAACAACTCTTGTAGTTCTTTAAATCTTGATGGTTCAAGTGAAAAATTAAATGGCTTCGATGAATGGTATGCACAAGCTCGCGTTTCCAACATTCTTGCATACCAAAAATCAGAATTGGAGAATTTTAGCATTCTACGTTGGTGAAAGGTTAATAGTGTTAAACTTCCTACTCTAGCAAAGATAGCTCATGATGTCTTGGCTGTTCCAACTACTACAGTTGCATCAGAGGCAACTTTTAGTGTTGGTGGTCAAGTGATTCATGAGGCACAAAAATTGAGGTTTTCATGTTTTTTCTATTGTCTGATAACAATTCTACACATTCCACAAGTGAGGATAACAAGAAATGAAGTTCCAGATTTTATTTTGGTCACTATCCATAGATGAGAAGATTGAGGAGATGGAGTGTGCATGGTTTTTGGGAGTTAGTAGAATTGTTTTTGTTTCCTTTTCATGTAACTCATTGATATTTTTGTTAGATGTGAGCATTTTGTACATGTGCCCATTTTTTATTTTTAAGTTATTGTGGGCAATTGGTGATCCTGTACAGTAGGGGAAATCTTTATGTAAACTAGATATTTTTTTGTTCACTATTATCTTGTTGTTCAAGTGCTCTTTTTTTGGGCTTTTGAGATACTGCATGTGGATAATCAAGAGAAGTATTATGTTGACTTGTTCATGATCATAGACAAATACTTGCCAAATATTTTATTGAGATATTTGATTTAGTGTAGGACTCTTAGATGTGCATATTCATCCTCGGTCCATTTATATGGACTAGTAATACACCACGTGCGTTACACGTGAATAATTTTCATGTACAAAATATTAATAAAAAGTTTTAGGTATATGTGTACCTACATTAAATATCATTTCAAGTTTATCAAAATTATATTTTTATTGCTCGTATTATATTATAGAATTTGAAAATATTGTTTGTTCCCAACGATTCATTGTTTTAAGCATTAAAAAAATAAAAATAAGTTATTTGAAATTCATTTGATTATGTTTCAACTTATAATTCATTGAATAAAATAAAAATAATTTTTAATATTCTAATCAATGCTTACTATAATTAGTTAGATTAATAGAGATAAAATATAGGACTAATAACACTTTGGTTCTCTAAAGTATGCACTTTTTGTCAGCTTAGTCCTTAATATATAAATTTTGTCAATTTGGTCTCTAAAATATTTAATTCTTGTTTAAATGCTCCCTAACCAGATGGTCCATTAAGTTTTTTGACGAAAATAACCACATGTTATTCCGTCAAATAGTATCACATGATCACTTCTATAAAAAACTTAACAGAATGTCTGTATATGGATTTAAACATTAACTAAATATTTTAAGAACCAAATTAACAAAATTGATACAATGAAGATCAAACTGACAAACTATGCATATTTTAGGGATTAAAAGTGCTATTCACCTTAAAATATAATATACTACTCTATAATATATATATTTTAAAATAATATTAAAATTCTAAAATTTAAGTTTTACTTAAAAATATAATATAATTTTTTTACACAAATTCTTAATAAAATATGAAAAATTTACTATGATTGAAGAATTATGCTAATTTAATAAAAATTATTTAAAAAAAACTACGTAAAAGATTATTTTTTATCTTAAAAATTAAATTGCTGAAATTTTGGATGAAAGAAATACACATGTATAAGGATAATGTTATCTTTATATTTAAAATGAGTAATATTAAATTGATAAATTTTTTTTAAAAAAATTAAATATTTTTTTAAAAATTATAGTGATGCATATATGTTTTAAAGGTAACATAGTCAATTAACAAGTTTTATAGATATTGATATTTATACATAGTAAACAAAGAATTAAAAGAGATGTTAGGAGTAATTTGGAGATTTAAACATATACGTATATGATGACAATTTAGATATTCAAATATTGAAAGAAAGTATGGTATTTAAAATTTTTTATAAGAGTAAAATAGTGAATCAAAAAATTTTCATACTAAAACAAAAGTTTCATTCTTTATTAGTAGTATAGATGGAAAAAAATACATATATATAGTCATAATGTTATCTATATATTTGAAAAAAGTATGATTTACTGATGAAGTTTTTAAACATTTTATTGAAAATATAATGATGCATATATTTTTTTAAAAGTAACATAGTCAATTAATTTTTTTATAGATATTGACATTTATACAAAGATAATAGAGAAGTAAAAGTAATGTTAGAGGATAAATTAGAAATTTAAATACATAAGGACATAATTGTAATTTAGATATTTAACTATAGAAAGATAATGTAGTAATTAAAATTTTTTATAAGGGTAAAATAGAGAATCAAAAGTTTTTTACTTAAGGTACTTTTATTAGTAGTATAGAATAAGGTGTAGTAGTTCAGTTAATAGTGCTAATTATCGGATCAGATCGGATTATTATATCGGATATTTGAATGTTAATGGATTCGGATATGGATTAATTTTTTACAATCCGTAGGGTAAACGGATCGGATCGGATCAAGTAAATTGTAATCAGATTGAATTCGGATGTATCATAATCTGGTCCATATCCAATCCATTGACAGGCCTAAGCTAGGATACGCCTAGATATGTTAGTAAAACACTAGGGATATGAAGGATTAAAAAATAAAACACATCCAAACTAAAATAATTTGTTACTAGTATTTTACATTCAAGATTATATGTAATTCTAATGCTAAAGACATGTCACCCTTGGATAATCATCAACTTTTACTTAACATTTAATTGTAATAGACTTCATTGACTTTACCATAAGCCATAAAAACTCATTATTCAAGTCAATCAAATTGTACAAAATTGAAAAATCTTGTGCTATATGTGACGCACGTCCGAATGAAAATCTTGGAATGAGCAATCCCCATTTGTATGATTCACGATTTCTAGACAACCTGCCTCACTAAGTATAAAGCAAATGTGTTCACCGTGACGATACCAATATTCGAGTGTATTCAACAAGTATCTAACAATGATAAATATTTTATTGATTACTCAATATGTGTGGAAAATATCCGATACATATCACTCGTATCCGATGAGTATCGATATCCGATGCGTATCGAATACAGATACGTCACCATGATGGAAATATCCGTGTTTCATAGTTCTAGCATAAGAATTACATAACGGAGATGCAGCCCTAAAGCAGAAGCAAGGTGCATCCATAAAGGCGAATATAACATGCAAGACCAGGAGAACAACATCAGAATACTGTGCTGAAAAATTCATAAATTAGCACAAGAAGTGATCCAGATGCAATATACTTATCAGTTCCCAACAGTGGTTCGTTTATTCTCTAACATCAACGATATCAAAGGTGTCAACAATTGGGAAAATTAAGACTAACCCCTTAAAAGTTTTCACCAAGGAGAAATTATATTGAATGTCATTCAACCAAGATTGCAACACGATATACAAAAAAATCATAGAAATATACACAAATTCTAAATTGCATCAAGAAGAAGTACATACAACGCATCGCTGGTGAAATCACCAAAACAATGGCAGTGCTTAATCAACCTTCACAGTAAAACATGGAGCACATGAAGCACCAAAAGATTACCGGTATTTTCCCAGTCATGATTGTGTCTTCGAATAACTTCCACTGGATATCATCTAACACCCTCAAGAAAGCCCTCCAACTCTCTCCGCCCAAATGGCCGTCCAAGCGAAGTAGCATCCTTGTACCTCGCAGCAAAGTAATATATCAGCCAAGCCACCATAAAATAAACCTCCATCACAGATTGGAAAGCAAAGGCAAACAATTTCCCAAAAAATCTGGTCAGTATCCATCTCATAAATGACCCACAAATAATCCCGTCCATACATTTGATGCCAATAGCAGGGTTTAGCATTGTCGACAACAAATGACACCCTTCCTTCACAACCTCCCTCCCACTCCTCCTTGAGTCCACAATGGCAACCCATGCATCCACAGCAAAAATAAACGCCACCACCGTGTCCAAGAAGAACCATGACAACAAGAACCCCACACTCTCCCTCTCATGTCCTTTTACCCACAGAGACATTATTGAAAATGGCATTAACTTCAACCTCACAAAAATCTTGAAGAACGAGTACTGGTCCTCAATTTCACCAAAGAACCAAATACCCAATAACTGAGTCAATGCATCTCTTACTGCCCACCTCATAAGAATAAACCCAGAAAGCCTTTTCAAACCCAAATTGGAACCAACCCACACTGTCCGAAAGAACGACCTGTGCTTCCCTAACAAATCATTCACAACAGCAAAGAAAACAGTTCCAAGCACCCAAGCATGAATAACTAAAAACCCAAAAATCACATACCCATAAGCAACAGACAAACTCCCCACAAGAATTAACAATGCGATCGCATCCCGGCGACCCAACTCCAACCCCCGGATAAAGAACTGCAAATTAACTATTCTTTCACCATCGTTACCTTCTGCCTCTTCTCTCCCCACATCATGGGTTTCATTCAGTACTTCAGAGTATACAGACTGCTCAGGAGCTTTGAAAGAAACCCCTGAACGGACTATTTCAGAAAACCGAATTCCATTATCGGTAATGTCATTCGGAAACCCTAATTTGGGGTTGAGAATTAGAAAGGAGCCATTGAGATGGGGTTTGGGGTTGGACCCAAAGAGAGAGCGGTCATAGTCATCATCGCCGGAGAAGAAATCGTCATCGAGAGTGCCGACTCGGGAGAGGTGGAGGAAAGGACGGCGGCGGCGCTGGCGGAGGAGATGGTGATTGTGGTGGTCGCGTTGGGGAAAATGGGATCGACCGGAAATATCAAGGCGGGAGAGGAGGGATTTGAGAGAAGGGTCACGGTCGATAATGGAAGTGAGGTAGTGGGTACCGTTTTCGACGTTAGAACGGAAGGTGAAGATCAAAGAGGAGAGGAAGAGGAAGATGAGGAGGTGGGAAGTAAAGATTCTGGTGGTTTGTTTGAGGAGTTGGGTGGTGGATTGGTGGTTAATGGGTGGTGGTGGTGGATTGTGGTGGTTCATGGCGGTTTTTAGGGCTCAACAGAGTGATCTTGAATTGGCTATTGATGATCTTTACGGGAATTTCCGATCGGGGAGTGAGAGATTGTGAGAGAATGTGTCAAAATCGTACAGAGATTGAGCTGAAGATAGTCAAAATTGATAATGGGTAAGAACAGTGGTGGTGTCGCATTCTTGAATCATTTGAGACAATAGAGGCTCTTGTTTGTCCTGACCTGAGTTAGGACTCAGAGGAGTTTCTCTTCTTTACTCTCAACCCTTCCATGTCTTTTTTTTTTTTTGATTTCTTAAATTCGTGATTCAAGGTTTCTAAGGTTTTTTTTTTTTTTTTTCATTAGTCAATTTTTTTAATCAAATATTAATAGCCTAATTATCTTTTATTCTTAGTGAACCTAGAATTGAGGAAGTAGTGATTCATTTAAATATTCATTTAATTTTACTTGTACTGTTTGCACTGACTATTAAAAAATTTTGCAAATCTTATCCTTTTGATGAGAGTAATTTTAATTGTTAAACTAAATTTGTTTAATTGGATCATTCTTGAAATACATTGCATTCATGAAATTATTTATTCTTACTTTTATCACGTGTTTGTATTATGTGTCCTCATTAAATGATCTGATTGAAAATACTTTAAACCCTCTATATATGTTGATAGACAAGATCTATCTCTATATTTATTATCATTTTAAAAGGGTATTTGGATCACCGAGTTGAATTGGACAGGTTTTCTTTTTTATATCCTACCTCAGTCAATCCAAACCTACTCAACCATTTAAATTGGATGTGATAAGCCAATATGTGAATCGCTAGTCTGTGTCCACTACATCGACAAGGTTTGGACCTCTAATCCTTTGATTCTTCCTTCAGATCCCTATGATCGTGCCATTCGACTTCAGTTGAGATGATATAGTGGTCGAAAAAAGGAATTTTGATCTCTTGTGAATTTGTCGACCTCATGGATCAATATACAGCCTCGGACATCGTTGGTGTCGGTGGGTAAGGAAGACGCTGGAGGGTAAGGAAGATGTTGTTGGCGACGACGATTGTTGACCGTCGTTGAGAGCAACACAAGTGGCTGAGAAGTGTAGAAGTGACCTAGGGTAAATCGTAAAAAAAAAAGGTATTATAATAATTAAGTAATGTATCCCATTGGTTGAGTTTGTAACCCACGAAGAAGGTGGGTTAATCTTAACTACTGTAGAAAGGTTAAAATGTCTTGTAACAATTAGGTCAAGATTAGACCCAAGATTTTTATCCCACTTTCTATTTTGACTTCCCAAACAATGATATATGGGACTCATTATCTTGTTAAGTTGTCCTTATTAGTTTTATCCATAGTTTTAAAACCCGGCCCAGACACCAACTCGGAGAAGGGACCGGGTCAATGAATTTCTAGTTTAACCACTGGGTCACTGGTCGAACAGGTGATATAATAAAAAAATAAAAAATAATTATTAATGATGATAAATAGACTAAAAAATTAAAATAGTTATAAAAATAACATGTTTAATATATATTAAATCAAACAAAGTTATCAAGCCTGAATCACTTAATTGCATTCAATTAACAGCCCAACCTCTATCCTCAAACTTGAATTACTTAATTGTATTCGCTTAATTTTTGAGCTAACAAACACTGAACGAATGATTTAGGATTTAGGGCAAAACAAAAGGGAAAAAGAAAAAGTCACAAAAATGTAAAAAAAAAACATATTTATACTAAAGGAACAAAACCGGCCGGTTTTGTAAACCCGGTCCGGTTTTGACCGGTTCACCGGTTTTATTCCGGGTTCTTTGCTCAAACGGTCCAATTACAAAACCGGCCCGGTTATGGGACCGGTTCACCGGGTCAATCCGCCGGGCCAGACCGGGCCGGGTTTTAAAACACTGATTTTATCCCACTTTAACCCATTAGCCAAACACACCCTTTGAGGCTCGAGAGTGTGTCTACACGAGGGAGAAAAGATCTCTGCACGGTTTGCAAAGTTAAAGAATACTTGTTCGAATCCCCTTTCTCTCTCCTATTTACAGTGTGTAAGTAGTGTTAGTATATATGCATCTCAGACAAATCTTGGCCATCAAGGCTTAACCCCCGACTAATAATTTGGACCTAGATCAGAGGTTAAAGCATTTATTTGGAGTGAAGCATCTGCAATGCTTGGCATTCAACACTACATTAACTGCCATTTTTGTTTGGCCGCTGCATTGAAGAGCCATTTTAGTTCGTTTATTCCCGCTAATAGAGGAGAGGTACTCCCTTTTAAATGTGCCCCTTTTTGTAGATCAATCAATCAATGCCACCGTAAATGAAGTTCTTGTAACCACATTCAACAAAACATACTTTCACAATAAAAAACAATGCTATTATAGAGATCTAATTAAAAACTTAATCAAGTACATAGTTCAATGTAATCATTAGCATGAAAGTGGGCACCATCTAAATAATATTTTCTTTCCTGAAAGAAAAACACCTCAAATGTTCTGGCCTTTTCAAGCTGTTTGTGGGGGTTGGTGATGGAACCCAGATCAAACACTAAGGACTTCTTTGGTATATTTTTTGAACGGGGTTTAAATTAACTTATCCAAACCCTTTCAAACCCAAAGATGAGATTTAACATTTAATGTTATTCATACTCATGTTTGATATATATGATTATTATAATAATATATTTATATTTAAATGATTATTTTGTCCCTTAACCAATTTAATATAAAGTATATAGGATATATATGGAGAGTATAAATATCATTTGAATATTAAACTCATTAACCCACATATGACCCTCCAATAGATTTCATGAAACACATGAACTTGAGTTTCACGACCAGGCCTAAATCGAACTGGGTTTCAAACTCTGAGTTAAATGTATATTTGTCAAACATGAGTTTGAGGGAGTCAACTCATGTTCCAAACCCATCCCCCCCCCCCCCCCCCCGCCTCCAAAAGAGAAAAACCCACATACCAATCAAGGCCTAAATAGTTACACAAAACACAAAAATCCACAACTTACGGGTAGTGAAAACTTATTTAGGGAATGTTGAAGTACATTTTTTTTCTCCAAAAAAAATAATAAAAATACCATCAAAAACAAATATACATATATTATCCCACGTATAGAGAAATTATTTTGATAACTCAAACTGATATCATTTAATATTGTTTTGACATTTGAGCGTCGATATCAGAGTCAACATCTTGGTGCAGAAGAGAATGGATTCGCATTCACCCAAAGAGGAGATAATTGGCACTTGAGATTTAAAACTGGAACTAGATGCTGGTTCCAACCATTCAATTCTACGTGATAAGGGAAGCATAAACTGCAAATTCTATGTTTTTCAATGCAACCTTTCAATTGTATACCGACGACTAGGAAAACTCAAAATTTGCTTAATCACATGTATTGAATCAACCAATACATCTCTTCGAATATTCAAAGTTCAGACACAAAGATATTAACCAACAAATATTTGTTATCCGAAATTATAGATTTTGATAAGGCATGTGTGTGTTTTGCTAGATGTACTGCATGGCGTTAACACAATATGATGGCCTCTTCCTCTCTCACACAATGGTGGACTTGAAGAACTCAATCAACCCTACATTTCTCTTTCTTGTGGTTCCACCACGATTTAGCAATTCACATTCTACCTGAAACCTCAATGAGTCATCTGCAAGCAGCATTTCAGTATCCATTAACAAGACCCAAGAACCTGCCATTTGGGAATCAAAACAGATTTTACAAACTAATTCGGGTATCTGCGTTATGGGCATTAAACCCTCTCGAGCAGAATTACCACAATTATTCATTCAATGGGTTGATGAATCAGATAAGAAATAACTCAAACTTACACATCTGTTGTGCAGCATATGGTAAGCAGATCCGAGGGAGTCCCAAAAATATTGGATTTAGATTTTACTTCAGTACTGAAGTATATAATGTAACTTGACAAAATCTAAAATTTGTGGACGGCAGAACAAACTCCCCGAGCAAATAACTGGATCTAGAAGCTACCTCTTGGTGCAGCCATTATGGTGACTACCAAGGGAGCCACAAAATACAAATATCACAATATAAAATTAAGTTTCTCAACAATCAAAATTCAAACAGAGCAGGGAACTGCAGGAAGAACACAAACGGCTTATTTAAAATCAGGCTTCTCAGGGTATGTGCAACCAGACCTTTGGATGATCACATTTGCTGCATAACAACCAGCTTTTACACAGTCGTCAATGGGTTTTCCTTGAACCAATTGAGAGAGAAACCCCCCAACAAATGCATCCCCTACAAAACAAATATGTATATAGACCTTAAATGCACTTTTATTGTGTATGAGTCTGTTGGACATACTATGATATGCCAGAACAGAAACAATAAAGTAATATGCAAGGCAGGTCAATAGATGCACTCGAGCTTGCTCCTACATTATCTGACTTATCAGTGCAATAGATGTAGCCTTCAAAAACTGTAAAATGTTGGCTTTAAGCATCTGAAGCTGCCAGGGGCAACATGAAAGCACATACCTGCACCATTGGTATCAACAAGTTTTTCTTTAGGTAGCTTTATTACAGGGAACAATTTCACCTTCCCATCCTCTGCAACAACTGTTGGATCTGCACCCTGCGTGATAACAGTAATCCTCTTGTGTGTGCCCGATGCCTTTGGCCACTGGGAAATTTTTATAGCTATTTCCTCAACATTCTCAGTCTGACCATTAAAAGCAGTCCAATCAGGAAGAAAGTTAAGAAACAAGTTACAAAATCTCGTGTCAAGCAATCATTACCTCCCAACCATGAACTTTTGAGAAGGTTCTTGCTTCTGTCTCGTTTCCGAAAACAAAGTCCACATACCTAAAAGCAAGCCTAAACTCAGTATCACCATTTTCATTAAATTGATGCAGCAAAAGAAAAGAACATTGGGCTTACGGCAAAAGTTTCTCTTGAGCATCTTTAAAGAACTCACAAATAAATGGAGCAGAAAGGTTCATCATGAAGACCTGCATATGGATGGAAAACTTTGGTTCTGTTTCATATGAAGATAGCTGAAAAACAACAATGAAGGTGCTTCTATTATTTTCAAATGTATACCTTGTTGTTTGCTGCTGCATGCTCAGCAACAAGCTGAATGGAGTCAGGGGAAACAGTGAGAAAGAATCCAGCAATGTAGTAGTACTTCGCCTTCTCAACTGCCAAAATATACTCAGCTTAGCTCAAAAGAATGTATAACTAGCCAAAACAAGAGCCAAGAACAACACAAGTACCAAGTGCCCAATTTTCTGGTCTCTTTAAATGTTCAGATTTATAGCAATTTGCAGCCGACAGATTGGCAACAAGAGACCTGCATATATATTTAACACCGAAACTTGTTTATCCAGCTCGACAAAAGTATAAGAAATCCTAGTTGCCATATTCATAAAATGTTCAAGGACATAAGCTAATTAACAATTAACAACTGGAATAAGAAGCCAAAACATACTGAAACACTTGGGGCTATTTTGTGCCAATGAGTTCTATAGTTTTTGTGACCCAAGTTATAAACCGTTTTAAAAAAGAGTGAAAGATTGAGAGCTCCACACGGATCGCCAACATTTTAGGCTCTCCACAAACCAAGGCCTAACGAACACACCTTCCCTGCATCTCATTGCCCATAATGAGGTAATGCGCAATTGTTTCTAGCATTTGCTCTCTAGGTGTTTTGCTGAGATATAGGTCAATCACAAAAGCCAATGTTCCCATCGTGTGACTTGACAGATCACACAGAGAAGCTCATATGTACATACAACAGGCAAACTTAGACCAACAAAGATATTCTTGATATATATCATTCTTCGCATATGAAGATAGCCAAACATATCAGGAAACACAAGAAGATAATTCCTGATTGTGGCAGTATATAGCTCATCAATCTGCTTTCTAATCCAATGCCATATTGGTAGCTAAATGATGGGGCTAATCAATCAATTTATTACTTTTGGAACTCTTAATTTTTTTTGGAACTCTTAACTATAAGAACTTTCTCAGCACAGCATCATTGCGTTTCAACAAAGTGATATCCATTTAATCTTCAAATTTTTATTTTCCAGGTTTTCCCCCCCGCATATGATAATAATGTTCGCCCACAATTCATGCTCAAAATAAAAAATGAATATTCTTGACTGAATTAGAATAGTTAAAGCAGTATGCATCTGAGATCCACCTCAAGACAAATGAACAGTTTACAAATGTATATATATACCAACAATATATAGGATCGATACCAATAAATTAAGCGAAAGCTTTTATTTAATACAAATTGAAATTTACAAAATTTAATTACAGAAGAAGAGGATAGAAGGAACAAAGAAGATGAAAGCAAGTTTACTAGAGAAGGGAGAGAGTGGTCAAGAGAGAGTAGAGGAGGAGAAAGAGAGATGGAGTCTGAAGGTTGTCCCCTTTCAAATCTTTGGGTTAAATTTAAGTAGTTATCTCACCAACCTCTTAATTGGCCAATAAATATTGCTGTAATAAATTTAGCAGTGTTATAATCTGTATTTCGATTGGCTTTACATATAAATGCATACATTAGAATTTTATATAAAACTTGATGAATTACATACTCTGACATACTATCAATATTCCACTCATAAATGGAGGAAGCAGCATATCCAGTTTATTCAATAAAGAAATTTTTCTCATATAAAATATCTTGAGGTGTTAATCTCTGATAATAAACCCTTATAAGGGGTGCTTAAGGATATGTGTTAGTTTGTTTTTTGAGTTTCGAATACCCAATTTTGTTTACTTCAGACTACATTTGATGCAGAGATTCTTCAAACTGTTGAATTTCAGTTTCAAATTGCTCTACACTCTCAGTTTAAGAAATTACATTTAATGATAAATTTTTCAGTTTATTTTTTAGTTCAATTATGAACTTATCTTCAATCTTATTATGAAGATTAAATTTAGAAGTCTCAACTAGAGGTTTAATATTTACTTTCTCAATTTCAATTGTTTTGTCCATTAAGGATTTAGATGTCATGGCTTCTATTTTTTGTTGATCTTTAATTAAATTTTCAATTTTTATCAAATGTTGTCCTACAACTTATAAGCAAACATTTGTGTAATTATTTTGTTTGATAGAAATATTTTTATCTATGTCATTATTATCTTTTAATGCATAACAAGCATTCATTATAACTTCATTTGCTTCATTTAAGTCTAATTTTACAGCTTCAGTGATTGGAGAGTACAAACTAGTGATATTTTTTACCACCTAGAGTTTCCCATTTATGTTGAATTTTTTCAATTACATTTAATTGATCCAGTGTAGGTGGAGCATAGAAAATTAAAAACCATTGAACAAAAGAAATTACTGTTTTTTCTCTTTTTATAAAAAGGTAAAATATTGTTAAGATCTTTTTGGTACATGGTTTTAAAATATCAATTCCTAAATTCCTCATATTTAGGAAGATAAAATTCTTTGTTTATTTTTTTTCTATTTACTATAAATTCATTTGGTTTTAAATCCATAAAATTTATAGTTAAAATCCAATTTCAGATATAGTTGGGTCTTAATCTTCCTCTAAAGAAGATTCATTATCTTGCTTATAAATTTCATGTGGAATCTGGTTATGCAAAGTGTGGATTCCCTCAATTATGGGATCTTTTTCGCTTTTTCTATCAGGAACAGAAGAAGTAGACCTCCTACCAGGAGTATTGTAAAATGACGAAGTGCTTGATTTATTAAAGATTTTTAATCTTGAAAATTTTTCTCTTACAAATCTTATCAATACATCCCCTTGAGATGATTGGACGATCTGTGTTACTTCTTGAATTACTTCTGGTTTCTTAGGAACAATAGTTTCAAATTGCCATGTTTCTAAAAACTGAATTTCTGACCATTTAATAGTTTTTGAAATTTCAATTTTATTTTTTATCATATTAGTTTCAATTAGAGTTGTTTGTCCTTTGAGATTATGAAGCTTAGCTTCTGATGATACAGTATTCAATACTTTATAATAGACTCTATAGGTAAAAATTATTATACCAGTTCTTTCTTAAAAATTATAACCATAAGTATTAATATTACATATTAAAACATCTAATATGTTCCTATCAGTTAAAAAGACAGATAAATTTGGAAAACAGTTAAAATAAACTGGACCAATATTTAATCTGGATTACATAACTCCCATTATGGATTGGTCAACATCTAAACATCTAGCATCTCTTAAGGCCAACATAAAATAGGCATTTAATCTTTGAAGAGTTAATGGTTTTAAAGCATCTTGGATTAACCCAATATGTAAAAATTTATAATTTTCTTGTACCTTTAAGACTTCTCTTTCTATTAAGAGTTGTAGAGTATCCCCATGTTGATAAAAAGGGAATAGTTCTTTCCAATGTTTTAATTGTTATACTTGATTTAAAATCATAGGTTCCAATATTATATATTTTCTTAGTTGGATGAAGAAGTATATCCTAGTTCTATAATTTAATTTCCATATCCGAAAATTCAATTTCTTCAAAATTGTTTACATAATCTTTTTTATGTTTATTATCTAATTTAAATAGGCTTAATGCCATTCTGCTTTTCAAAAAAGTTTTTGTTGACGTATATGCATTACTATTACCTTCAAGTTGCTACAGTAATTCATCTTTTAGTACTGCTATAGTAATGCTATAATGACTTTTTGCTATAGTAACTCTACTAAAATGTTCGTCTTCCTCTTTCCTACTATTGTTGTCAACGATTTATGCGGAACACAAACGGCCTCACTCCTATCTCTCGGAAACGACCAAACATCCCACACGCGACTTGGGTGCAGAACCATAGGAATAAGAAAGAAAAACATTTCAACAGAATTGGAGTAACAAATTCAAAATAACATTAGTATAACAAAATTAAATCACAATTACATAAGCAATATGAGTTGGTAATAGATCAACATATAAATCAACAAAATAACTTTAAGCTATCATAACCAACATGGCTCTAATACCAACAACATATAGGATCGATATCAATATATAAATGAAAGCTTTTATTTAATACAAACTGAAATTTACAAAGTTTGCCGACAGAGGAGGAGGACAGATGGAATAAAGAAGTTGAAAGCCAGTTTACTAGAGAAGGGAAAGAGTGATCAAGAGAGAGCAAAGGAGGAGAAAGAGAGATGGAGTCTGAAAGGGGTGCCTCCACCAGACTGGCTGAGCATCCTTTAAAAAAGGGTCGGATGTGAAATCCGGATTTCAAAAAAGTAAAAATTTTTATTATTCACAACTTTATACTATTTACTGATATCATTACATATGTCATCTTCACTGTTTATGACATCATAGCTTACGTCACTATTACTATTGACGACGTCATTACTTCCATAGTCTTCTTAACGCTATTTCTTTACTGTTGATGTTGTTTGGTTACCTATAAAGTAAATCATATAATTCAACATTAACACTGTCTTGGAGATTTTTATTTTCATATCTTCATTACGAGGGGTATAACCTGTAATAGGGGTATATCCCTGTGAATCCATAAAGTCGTCATCAGAATCGACCGGCGTTTTGATTTTCCTATCATCATTCTCGATTTTATTTTTGTCTTTATCCCTTACAACCACAGTGGGAGTATTAACAAGATTCATCTTCTTATTTTGTCCATTCCAAAAGTGGACATTATTTGCAGACACATCTCGTCCATAACTACTGTTTTAAGTTGTTCAGTTGTTAGGTTGGGTTTTTCTTTAAGAAGTTTTTCTTTAAGAAATTCAATTGGATTTAATCCAATATTAGTACTAATGCTAGTACTAGGAACAATTTCTTTTGAGGTTACTTCCTCATTTTCTATGTCTTTTAAGATATTCAGCTATAACCGGAATTTTCTCTTTAAGAGGATAGTTATTCCATAATCTTATTTGGAATTCTTACTAATCTGGTATGTCCATTTGATTAAAACCGCAACAGACACTCCATACCCAAACCCAAGATACAAAGAACTCTACTGAGAAATTTATTATGGGTTTAACCTCAATTTTATTATCCTTTAAGGATAGACTTTTTTCTTTATAGAAGTCAAATAATTCTTTAATTTCAGATGAATATATCCCTTCAATAGGCATCGTGAGTCATAAAACCATGTTCAAAAATAAGAAGATGGATCTTGTTAATACTCACATTATGGCCATAAGGGATAAAGACAAAAATAAAGTTGAGGATGATGACAAGAAAACCAAAACTTCAGTCGATCCTGATAACGACTTTATGGATTCACAGGGATAAGTTATACCACTCATAATGAACATATGGAGATAAATCTCCAAGAAAGCGCTAATGCTGAACCATATGATTTATTTTATAGGTAATCAAATAGCGTCAATAATAAAGAGACGGCGTTAAAAAAACCACGGAAGCAATGGCGTCACCAATAGTAAAAGTAACGTAAGTCATGACGTCACAAACAGTGAAGATGACATATGTAATGACACCAGTAAGTAGTATAAAACTGTGAATAATAAAAAATTTTACTTTTTTGAAATTCAAATTTCACATCTGACCCCTTTTTAATCAATTCTTAGCCAGTCTGTTGGGGACACCCTTTAGACTCAATCTCTCTTTCTCCTCCTTTACTCTCTCTTGACCAATCTCTGCCTTCTCTAGTAAACTTGCGTTAATCTTCTTTGTTCCTTTTGTCCTCCTCCTCTGTAAGTAAACTTTGTAAATTTCAATTTGTATTAAATAAAAACTTTCGCTTATATATTGATATCGATCCCATATATTACTGTCTGTTGGGGACACCCTTCAGACTCCATCTCTCTTTCTCCTCCTCTGCTCTCTTTTGACCACTATCTCCCTTCACTAGTAAACTTGTCTTCATCTTTTTTGCTCCTTCTGTCCTCCTCCTCTGTAAGTAAATTTTGTAAATTTCAGTTTGTACACTATATATCTATATAATAAAGTAGCTAACTTTGTTTGTTTTAAACTTTTCGCGATTCAGATCGTTTTGAGATTTTTAATCCAACGACTGAAAGTCTTCCTCCAAACTATTTTCCACCCCGACAATTTCAACACTCTCTAATTCTAGGACGTTCAAAAACTTATCTCAATCTTTAATACTTGTACGTCTCTCACTCACTCCCATCCAAAATACATATCTCCCATTTTCATATCTATACTACGTCTGTCTCTCACACTCTCTCTACCAGCGACCTCACCACCACCACCACCACTGCCACTGCCACTGCCACTACCACCGCCACCGCCTCCGACGATCCAAGTTTCACTCTCTCTATCTCTGTTCCTCTACTTCCTCGGTTTTCTTTCTCTCCTACCTTTCTACCGGGTACTGTCTCTTTCATCCCAACCTAGAAACTTAGAATTGCCTCAAATAGCCCGCCTACAAAACACCACTACTGCCTTAACAGGTATCTTTCTCCCCTCTTACTACGCTCCTCTCCTATTTTTCATTTGTACATCATAAGCCACCACCCCACAACCCTTGAATCTCTATCCCCCGCATCACAACACTTTGACGACTCTCTCCCCCCCTCTTTTTGTTCCCTAAAACCGCTCATAGCACACACACAAACTCTCTGTTTCGAAACCCCTCACAGCACACATAGCACCATGACCACGATACCCCGTCACTCTTTGCCTTCACCCCTTCATTTAATCAACACACACTAACTGTTCCATTGTTTGCTTCAAAGAAAATACACGATATTACTTTGCCATATTTATCCAATATATCCAGTATATGGCTATTTTTGTAGTTTGATGAATTGCAGTGATTGGTAACGGGTGATCAAATTGTGTTGTGTTTAATGGACGAAAAAATGATATCAAATGTAGGGAATGTGTGGGGAACACTTCCCAGGCAATTTTTTCAGGTAGTAAGTTTTTAGTGTCTAGTTCTCCTTTCATTTTTCTCTCTATTTGATTGCGAAAGCTTTCCAATAAAAGCTCAATACAGTCATCCAATCAATATCTATAAAGGAATCTATATATATATTTTTGTTGAGTTTCATAATAGATGGCTTCGATTTTATTTGTGGGTGGTAATCAATGGCGTGTGGTAATCATTTGGTGAAAACCATGTGAAAATTGATTCCATTTTATGAAGTTTGTAAAGACTCTTGAGTGAGTGTGTGCGTGTGTGTGAGAGAGTGAGAGGTTATCAACTCATGGGTATGAAAAAAGACTATTTTTAGTCTTTTTTTTCCTATCATTGCATATGCAAAAGAAGTTCTAAAAATTGTTTACTTTCTTTTATCTCTCTTCATCTTTAAAATTGTTTTGTTGTGCTTTACTTCTAAAAGCCCTAGAAATCACTCTTCCAAATTGCATTTTTCCATTTGCAAGTGCAATTGTGTGTGGCTTATGATTATAATTATGATAGTGATTGGGGTCATGTAATTAATAATTGGTTAATTTTTTAATTCTCTGTGTTGTTGTGAATGTAGATGAATAAAGGATCGAACATTTGGTTGACAAAGCATTTGAAGCTACTTTGAGCTGCAAATTGGTATGTGAGGTTGTCTTCTTATTAGTATGAAACATGACACTATTTAGTCTTTCTTTCTTCTGCCATGTCATATGCAAGGGAAATTCTAAAAATTGCTTACTTTTTTTTATTTCTCTTCTTTTTTTAATCTTTTTTTTTTTGCTTCAATTCTTCAAAATCCCTAAAAATCACTCTTTCAAATCATCTTTTTTCGTTTTCAAGTGTAATTGTGCATTGATTAGGACTATAATAGCGAATTAGGTCATGTAATTTGTAATTGGTTAATTTTTTTTATTCTTTGTGTTGTTGTGAATGTAGATGAATACGAGGTCGAAAATTTGGTTGATAGTGCAATTTGAAGGTATTTTGAGCGACAAATTGCTATGGATGCTTTGGTTTCAAAAGGAGAGGAAATTAGATTTCTAGCTCTTTGGGATAATTTGTCATTGTGGGAACACTCGGTATAGTAAGATTGGAAAGTGATTCACAACTGGAATTTTTCTCAGTCACGTGCTATATCCTTTCAGCTCATTTTTTGGTATTTTTTCTGTATATTAACACACAAATTATATGGGAGTAGTCTAATTTTGATCTCGAGTTTGAATAAAATTTCACTCATTACATTATGCTACTTCTTTTTAGAGTCGGTTAAAGCAATTGTTGTCCATTACAAAATAATAACTATATTTATGTTAGATTCCTATTTATGTATTGATTAGTAAAGGGTACTATGTTATGTGGGATTGTCGCAATAATAAAGGAAATAAATTAAGGAGTTAGGAATGAATTAGAATTAAAAAGAATTAGCTAATTTAATAAGAATTCATAGTCAACCTACTTTCCTTGCTGACTTAACGGGAAATTAGATAAGCCATCATGGGGTTTGTACTTTTGGGATACATGATAATTGGTATTTCTTTTGGCCATTGGTCTCAATCTTTGGTATTTTTATTCAATAATAACTGAAATCGTGGTTAGTGAAAGATATCTAAGTCTAAGTGAATGTATTTTTATTCTAAAATCAGTGTCTACGTTGACAAGTCATAGAATTATTATTTTTTGTCTTTGAAAAAGTCGTCGAATTAGTTATTACATAACAAAAGCATAGGATGATGTGTTTGTTATTTATTTTAACTCACTCTCTATATGCCCAAAACCAATCCGATAAAATCCTCACCCACAAATTCAAACCATCTGCAACTAATCTTAGCCGTTGACTACCATGAATGGCTCAATGTGCACTACTAATATCTTGGTTTTTCTTTTTTCTCAATCATTTTGGTTTTACTCCTCCCTCTATTCAACATTCTTAATTTGTTAATGCTACCTAAGGCTTTCTCTCTGTCTCGCCAAGAGTGTCCCACACCTTCGCTACCCGTAAATTCTCTCCCAATAAATAGACTTTGTCGTAAGGCTGAATTTTGTCATATTGTTATCTAAAGAGAAACCACACTCCATGTTATATAGGACACTCATACATGAGTCTAACAAAACTAATTTTCAAGAAATTAACATAACTTACTATTTGTTCCTAATTTTCAAGAAAGACAAGTTATTGTATAGCTTGCTTTTGCATTTTGATTTGAAGTTATTCCTAATGAGTTTTGTGTTTTAGGTGGTGGTTTTGAGAGAAATGGGTAGTGATGGTGTTGATCCTTCTTCTGCTTACTTTCTCAGTCGTGTTTTACTAGTCACCTTCATATGTGTATGCATAAGATTCTAAAGCACTCCTTAGATGTGCTTATTTATATTTATTGTTACTGTGTTGTCAATAAATACACAATTTCTCTCTATAGTCATGTGTGCACATATTTAAAGAGTTATACATGTTTAATATTCAGATCTATTGTGGAATTTGTCCAATAAATTTTGTTTTAATTTAAGTTTTTTAATCGGAACTTTGCCTGTTTGATTTATATTTTTTTAGCGATATTTTTGGTTTTACACAGTACTTTTAGGTATGGGTATACTTAATTATTCTTATTTGTTGAAGTTTTGTTTTTAATCCAGCTTATAAGTTGTAAGTGAAATGTTTTCGTATGTTTGAACTATTATGTTACAGTAGTTGGTAAATATTGGTATTACGAGGATGAGTCGCATGATTGATTTAAGTTTTGTCTCTTTAAATAAAAGGTTGATTGTATAAATTGTTGACATTGTTCAAGGGTCATATTTTTAGAATGAAATATGTTAAAATTGATTGGTCAATTTTCTCAGTTTTTTTTATTGGTGATTTTTTGTCTTGTATGGTGCTTTTTTTGTTACGGACAATTGTTTTGCAATTGTTTTGCGAGTAACATAGTGCCTTCAGGCACGAGCAACTACTATCTAGATAATAAAGTAGCAAGAAAAGTTTGTCTAAAATTTTTTGCGGTTCAGATCACTTGACAATTATTGATCCGACGGTCCTCATGCGAAATTTTTCTCTGACTCCTATCTATTATCTAACTCTCTCCCTATCTAATACTAACTAATTTTTCTAAGACTCTTATCATTCATCTAACTCTTTCTGTATCTCATACTAACTGATACAACTCTCTCCCCCAATTGGACTTTTATTCTTTTTACAACACTAAGACTCTTTTTTCTCATATAACTCTCTCTCTTATCTCTCACACGTTTTAAACACACTCTCTCATCTCTCATACAATTCTCTCTTGAAAGGCTATATATATCTAATAATAACAAAATACATATAATACCCATTAAAACTCTAATAACAAAGATTATCTCTAACAAATTATAGGCTCATTAATATATGTCATCCTATAAATCTATCTATCTATCTATCTATATCCATATGATCCTAATTGAATTTTCATTCTTTTTACATCTCTCTCCTATCTCTCACACGTTTTAAATATATACCCTCTCATCTCTTATATAACTCTCTCTCTCTATCTACCTCATACGCACACACTCTATCTCATTCTCTCTCTCTGTATACCCACCAACACACGCGTCAATATTGACTCCTACTCAAAAAAAATATATATATATTTTTAGGTATAATGATTAAATATATAAATTGTGTACATGTTATTTTTTAGGGTTGTGTTTTTGAAGGAAGCTTCGTCAAAATTTTGTAGAAAATAGTGTTTTCAAATTGATTTTGAATTGTGTAACTAAAGAAAATAATAAAAAATGAAATACTGTTTGAAAATATTTATATTGCATGATTGATGCTCGAAATTTTTTGAGTTACTTAATACGTTCAGCACAGGTTATTACTAGTATTTCAAGAGTTTCAGGTATAGGGCCATGAATATGCCACCACTGTGCGAACCAAGCAGGAATTTGGCTCTTGAAATTTCTATCGAACTGAATGAACCAGGAGTGAGAACCAAGATAAAGCCAAAGGAGTATTTTTGCATCCTAAACTTAAGGTAAAATCAGGAAAACAATTAAAATAAACTGGTCCTTTATGGAGACCTGTTTCCATTATACCAATGATACTAGATTCATATTCTAAAAACATGGCATCTCTCAGAGTTAACAAGGCTGCTGAATTTTTCCCTTGTTGGGTTAATAGTTTAATTGCCACTTGGACTAATCCAAGGTGAATGAAATTAAATCCTTTTTCCCTATGTTTTTTAAGGGTTTTAGGACATAACAGTTGACAAGTTTGTTCATCCTTAAAAAGAGGATATACTTGTTCAATAGTTTTTACTTGCAATTCTTCATTAAAGGCTTTAAGGAGCCAACTAGTTTTATAGATGTCTCGATGGGATACTTTTGGAATATTTCATCCGGTCCAATCTACTCTTATTTCTCCAAACTCATGTTCTTCTTTATTTACTATATTAGGTATAGTGCTTAATGAAGATCTAGATGAGCTAGCCATATAGTTAAATCTGAATAATCTACTCATTACTAATTTAAACTTTTTCAATTTTGTAAATTAATTTTAATTATTTGATACCATGATACATACCCCCTAACATACATATTCCCTCAGAACCTGTCTGGTTTCCCTAAAACTGCCAACACACAAACTTACAAAACGGAAATGGTCAACTATTCTCTCTCGGGAGACAAAGGCCGGGTGATCAGGGTGAAGCAAAATTAAAATGATTTACTAATTTGTGAAGAAAAATTTATTAATGACCTCCCCAATCTTTTTGCACATAAGATTAGAGATGCGCTTAGTAAAGACACAGGAATCATAGAATATGATTCTCTTACCTATGGTAATCTTGTTAGTACCATTCAAAAAGAAGGTCTTAAGATATGTATTGACATGAAACTCAATAAACAATTAGCCAATGACAAGAAAAAGGCTAAATATGAAATAAAAAATTTCTGCGAACAATATAGTCTCCCTTCAATAGCACCATCCGCCAGCAGAAAACACAAAACCCATAAACCATATTCCCGAAGCAAAAGTCATTACTCTCGCAGTAAATAGACTTTTACCAAACCTAGTTTTTATGAAAAATCTAGACCAAAACCCTGAAAAACTTACAAGCATACAACTTATAAGAAAAAATCCAGGGACAAAGCTAGTACATCTAAGTCAGGTGTTAAATGCTTTAACTGTGGAAAAAAGGGTCATATTAGTCCTGATTGTCCAGTTAAAAAACAAGTTAAAAGATTACAATTAGCTCCTCAAGACGAAGAAGAAATTCTTAACATCTTTCGGCTAAATTATTTCAGTAAAGAAGGTTCAGACTCCAAAAGTAGCTCTGAAACTGAATCAGAGGATCAATCAGCCTCTAGTAGTCCTACTGAACCAAACATCAAGATAGGTTGCAAGGATAATTGTCTCTGTAAGACGGTCAATATAATAACCAAAGAGAATGAGGAAGAACACATTCTCATTGAGTTAATTAGTAAAATTGAGGATCCTGAGTTAAAAATTAAATATGTTAAAAAACTCAAAGATCTTTTAGTTAAAAAAGATGATAAAAATGTTTCCAGTAGTAAGCAACTTATTAGCCTCAACAATGCCATGGAAAAACTTAGTAAGGAGAAAAAGAAAGAACTCACTTTACAAGATCTCCAAATTGAAGTCAATAAAATAAAATCTGAAATTAAAGAACTAAGAGCTCAAGACAAAAAATTTGAAGAAGCTTTAAGTTTTTTACACAGAGATAGTTTTGGCACTATTGAGGACTTTTATACTGAAAAACAACCATTAGTAAATGATCAAACTAAGACAGAATCTCAGGATGGAACACAATTACAGCGGATACCTTTAACCTCCACCTCTTTAGTAGAAACTTCAGGTGTAACGAAGCTGCCATCTCATGATGGGAGTTCACAAACAAATGATAATTATCGAATTAATTTGGTTAACAAAATTAGTTTTCAAAAATGGTATTCTCAAGTAAAAATCATTATTGACAATGATTATGAATTAGAAACCATTGCCCTTATTGATATAGGTGCAGATGTTAACTGTATTCAAGAAGGAGTTATGCCAACTAAATATTATCAAAAAACAATTGAGAAACTTAGCTCAGCAAATGGTAGTAAAATAAAAGTTAAATACAAGTTGTCAAATGTACATATTTGCCAAGACAATGTATGTTTTAAAACATCATTTGTCCTAGTACAAAATATGACTAGTGAAGTTATCCTTGGGTTGCCATTCGTATATCTTCTGTATCCTTTTACGACTGACACTAAGGGTGTAACCACTAAGCCATTTGGTCACTCAGTAACTTTCCAGTTTCTTAGTAAACCAGAAACTAAAACTTTAAGACAACTTAAAGACCACTCAGTCTCTAAGTATCTTAATTTAATTAATCAAAAAACTCAACAAGTAAAATTTCTCAAAGAAGAAATTCACCATAAAATAATTCAAGAACAATTAACAAACCTAGTTTTACTTGAACAAATTGAACAATTTAGATTAAAAATGGAAGCAGAAGTATGTTCTAACATTCCTACAGCTTTTTGGCATAGGAAAAAAACATATGGTAAAACTTCCATATCTAAAAGGATTTAGTGAAACAGAAATTCCTACTAAATTCAGACCCATTCAAATGAACCATGAAGTAATGGAAATATGCAAAAAAAAAGATTTCTGAATTACTCAAAAATGGTATCATCAAGAAGAGCAAATCCCCTTGGTCATGTCTAGCTTTCTATGTCATCAAAAATGCGGAATTAGAGTGAAAGTCATTTACCAAGAAAGAGGAGTACCAAGATTAGTCATTAATTATAAACCCCTAAATTCTGTATTGGAATGGATTAGGTACCTAATTCCAAACAAACATGATTTAATTAAAAGACTTAATAATTCAGTAATTTTTTTAAAATTTGATTTGAAAAGTGGTTACTGGCAAATCCTTATATCTCTAGAAAATAGATATAAGACTGCATTTACAACACCTTTTGATCATTACGAATGGAATGTAACGCATTTTGGATTAAAAAATGCACCTAGTGAATTTCAAAATATAATGAATGAAATTTTTAATTAAATTAGTCATTTTTCTATAGTATATATAAATGACATTCTCATCTTCTCCAGATCTATAGAAGAACACTAGAAGCACCTATATGCTTTCCTTGAGATAGTTAGCCACAATGGTCTAGTCATCTCAGCTAGTAAGATTAAGTTGTTCCAAACCTCGGTAAGGTTCTTAGGATACAACATTCAGCAATCCACTATTGTTCCCATCAGTCGTTTTATCCAATTTGTAGATAAGTTCCCTGATGAGATCACTGACAAAATCCAATTACAAAGGTTCTTAGGTTCCCTAAATTATGTTTCTGACTTTTATCAGAAAGAGCCTAGTAAAGTCATTTATCATTCCTTATATATTTTAAAGTTCATTTCTCTCAAAGAATGGGGATCTCATCCTTCTTTGCTCAGAGACCTGGAGAGATATGAAAAGAAGTTTAGCTACTATGATTACATTGATTCATGGTATAAACTTCTCCTTTATCAGGATGAGTCATTAACTGACTCCTGGTTCATTCAGTTCGATAAGAATTTCAAGAGCCAAATTCCTGCTTGGTTCGCACAATGGTGGCATATTCATGGCCCCATACCTGAAATTCTTCCCCTGGACCTACAAGATCAGGTCACTTATTTTGCTTTTGTTTATAAACCTTGTTTTTATGACAAAACTCATTTCACGAGTCTGTTAATTTTCTTTACCCAATATAAACTTCCTTGAATCTATAAGTGGTCTTGGAAAATTTGTTCTAACTTTGTTTGCAGGCAATCCAGTGTGAAATGGTAGCCCAGGTTCCAACATGACCGCATTATTACCCAAGTCAAAAAGGAGCTCCTAGTAAAGGTACCAGTACCAGTTACAGTATCAACTGTTGCAGCTACCCTTCCACCAGTAACTCCACCACCATCAAAGGCTCTGTTGGCCCTTAGGATTTCTACACTAGAGAAAACCTGGGCTACAGCCCAGCTTCAAGCAGCAAAATAAAAGCAAAAGAAGTCCTCATCTAAGGACTCCAGTAAGCCCTCAGAATCCTCGAAGCAGTCAAAACAGAAGTCCTCTGAGCTCATTGTCTTAGCCCAGAAACTTCTCCAACAGGCAGCAAGTTGTAGTGGTTCATCCTCACCGACATCATCTGCAGGGTCCATTAACCCATTTGTAGATTTGAGCCAAGATAGTCAAGATCCATTTGCCGGAATTGATGACCTCACTCCTGACCTAGCTTCTCCTTGATTCTTCTCCTTATGCGTGATAGCTTCAATAACTACTTTTTTCATCTAAAGAAAGAAAAACTATCTATTACGTATAATGTTTAGATATCCTTGATTTAATATATCATCCTAGAATTTAGAGATACACAAGATAATAGATAAAATTTCTTTTTTAATAGTACTATAATTTACTTGGGCTTTATTCCAGATACTAGAGTGGAAACGAACTATTTGCTCTGGGGAGTCTGGAGTGAGTTTTTGAAGCAGAATACCACCGTAGCCAATGTCGCAGGCATCTGTTTGGATGATTTTAAAGGAATCAACCGAACGAATACAAAATGCGGGGCAAAGTTTTAATGAACTGCTTGACTTGTTTGACAATGGATGTATGAGCAGAAGTCCAAGGAGGAGGATTTTAAACTAATATCCAAGCTCCTAAGCAAATCCTCTGGAAGGATATAACGCCTCAGAATCTTGGATAGTAAAAAATAAAAATCATGATAAAGACAGTGAAAACACCACCACAAATGTTGAAAGCATCTACCAATTATCGGATGGCTTAGTAAGAATCTCCTTTGATTCTGCAAGATCTAGTAGATCAAGCAGACCTATTCAAATTAATGAAGGTAGAAAATCTGAATCTAGTTCTAGACTCTCTAAAAGAGATCAAGAAATAGATAAAGAAGTATACTCTGATGTGGAGTATAACACGACTTACTAATTTGTGAAGATGATGAAGAAGAAGACTTCACCCCTTCTCCTACTGCTAGTGACCTCCAGAGTAATGCCCCAGTAAACCACCAGTTACTCATGATTAGGAAAGATAGACTTTGAATCATCTGAAAATGAATCTAAAAAACATAAGTACTTTAAAAGATTCAGCTCACAACAACAGATTGAAATAAGAAGACAATGGGTTAAGCTAATGTATAAACTAAAAGTTGAAATCCTACTCTTTGATTATCTTGATAACTTCCATAAAGAAGTTAATGTTGTTACACAATACAAGTCAAAAACAGAAAAATCCACTATATCATCTAGTCACCCTCCAGTGGAAACCATAGTTATTGACCATGGTGGATCTGTAGTTGCTTCATCTTTCAAACTCTCTACTGATGAGTCTGAGAAAAAAATTGTTGAACAAAACAATTTTACTAACCAAAGCTTAATTACTATTAGCTAACAGTTAGAAAGCTTAATTACTATTAGCTAACAGTTAGATAAAATTAAAAATAAAATTGATGAAATCAAACCAGGTATTAAATTAGAACAACCTCTAATTCACCTACCTGAAGATCGCAGTAAATTAGGAGTTAAAGATAGTCAAAACATTGAGAAAATTGAAAAGCTTATTTCTAAAATGAAGCTAAAAGAACCATCTTCCAAAAAGAAAGAAGGTCCTTATCAAGTTACTGTCATTAATCAAACTTCTAATGATTCGTCAGATGATTGCTCAGTAAGTTCATCTGATTCTGAGATTAATAAATTAGAAGAACAGTTTGGTAACCAACAGATTAACAAATTGACTTTTTCAAATGTTAATCCAGTCAGTATTAGTAAAAATTGGTATACCAGACCTACATCACCTGATCTTCAATTTAAAGAAAAAAATATTAGTAATCAGTTTTATGTTCAGTCTAACAAACTCTATGAATGGAACATAGATGGTTTAAGTGAACAAGAAATCCTGAATAAAATCAACCACATGTCCATGGTGATTAACAACTATGTCACAAACCTTAACCAATCTGAACCTAAGATAATTGACCTTATTACCTCAGGATTCACAAGCATGTTGCGTAGTTGGTAGGACAATTATCTCACTCAGGAAATTAGAGATGAGATTAAGTATGCTATTGTCAAGGATGATGATGGTATACCTGTATTTGACCAAGCTCTTGGCCAAGGTCGACCTGATGGTATCAATACTCTTATTTATACCATTATTAAACATTTTGTTGGTACACCTGGTTCCATTAAAGCAAGGATCCATGACCAGCTTAGTAACCTTAGGTGCCCAACACTAAGTGATTTTAGATGGTACAAGGATGTATTCATCTCTAGACTCATGCTTCGTCCAGATTGCAATATATATATATATATATATATAGTTAATTACAAGTTTGAGTCATGTAGCAATTAAATCCCTTTGGTTTCAAATTCAACAAATTACTCCCCAAACTTTAAACATTAATCCAATTAAATCTTGCCATCCAATTTTTATCGTCTAAATTGATGAAAATTAATGACTAAAACTAACATTATCTAAAATTCTTTCAAAAGACAAGATTACCCTTTTCTCTTTTTTTGGGTCAATATTTTTAAAATATTTTCCTAATCAGTGTTAAAAAAAATTGAAAAATTATCAACACTCCCTCAACCACAGCCAAACCAACGGAACCCCTTCCCTTCTCAGACCAACAATGCCTGTCGCCCCAACCCCTCTGCCGACACCGAACTCTCTAGTCCCCAAAACCTTCCTTCTCCGACAAAATCTATCTCCTTACTCGATCGAGAACACCATCATTCCTCAGCATAAACTGTACTCCCCACCCAAACACCCCTGAAAAAGTAGGAAACAAGCAAAACCATACCCCTCACTATTGCAACTTCCCAGCCTTGGCAGTCACAAACACCACCATCATCCCATCCCCGTTAAGGCTTGTTTCAATCAATTCGTTTGCTTCTAATTTCTGGATTTTTTCTTTTGATTTTGTCCTATTTAACCACAAATTTGATTCCGAAATCGATGCATCGTCACCCCTTCACTATTACCATTTCTCCCTTAAAAACGAATATTTCCTTCCTTACCAATATTGTGTTTCAGTCAAATGCAAATGATCAATTTTGAGGTTTTACGAATTGGGGTTTTGGAAAGTTGTGGTTCAGGATTTGGGAAATGAGGTTGAGGTAGATTTAGCAGCCATGGTGATCTTATAGCAGCCATGGTAATTTTATAGCAGCCATGGCTATAGATTGTGGTGGCTTTTAGGTTGTCTCTGTTATGCCTATGTGGTGGTTTTTGGGTTACTAATTGCCGATTGTCGATTGACGTTGTGTTGGAGGTTATCACTTGGTGCTGTGTCAGTGATACCGCTGGTTGGACATACAAAGGGAATGGATGGGTGTTGTTGGGGACTTAGAGTTGGAGTTGGAGTTGCGTACAAAGTGTGGGAGGAAAGACAACAAATTATTAAAAGACAGTTTTGTAATTTTCATTTTCCATGCATCTATTGGTTAGATTAGTAAATTGAAAACTTTAAGGGGCCTAATTGTCGAATTTGAAACAAAAGGGATTTAATTGCAAAATGACCCAAACTTGAAGGTGGTAAATTGTAATTAACCCATATATATAACAACCCAAATGGTGTTTGACAAGTATTCATGCACCTCTGTCTAGCGAGAAGAAAGGTGGAGGAGAAAGGAAAAAGAGAAGAGGATATTAAGTGTGCTGCATGATACTCGGGGTATGGGAAAATTGAGAAACTCATGCATAAAGCAAGATAGAGAGAACCACTTATTAAGCCGTACTAACAGTTTGGATGATCGAGTCTGACAACATTTATACCAAATTTCTTAGTAAATTTTTCCACTAACATTTCTTTTTCAAATTTTAACTATCAATGAAGGAGCAACACATTCCAAAAATAAAAAAAGTTAAAGACATTATTAATAGAGAAAAATATATCAAAATTCGGTTTGTAACTCTCAAAAAATGTGAAAGATTATATCTTATGTGCTGATGTTAGAAACTAAGAGGAGAAACTCATTTTAACAAAAAGGCAAATAGTAAAAGGTATCCCAAAAAGGCATATGTAAACTGACCTTTCACCACCCACTACACAAACAGCGCAAGTACCCGTTGGTGCAGACTCATCTTCATAGTAGTGGACCTGAGTATTACAATGTGTCAATTACATAAGGAATTTTGCTATAGCACTAATTATTCTAAAAATGTGAAATTAGGATTTGAAAACCACAAATGAATGGGACAAGAAAAAGAACAAAAGAATGACCTTTTTTAACAAAGAGAAAGAAACAAAGAAAGGAAAGAACAACGACGATGATGATGAAGATGCAATGAACACGTAGGATGATGATGATGTCAGCAAAGATCTCATGTTTAAATTGACAAAAATAAAAAAAAAGAATAAAAAACTTACATTAACACCAGCCGCTGTTGAGTTTTTCTTCATCTCATCCCCAAACTTGTCCTTTCCAATACAACCCATGTAACTGGTTGCACCAGGGACTTGAAGCATCCACTGGAAACAAAAAATGCAAGGCACTACGCTGTAATTATTAGATAACTTCGTTGGATTGCAAGGAGCTATAACAAAAATTCATACCTGAGCTACTCTAATCGAATTTTGAGTAGCACCTACAACACATAATTATCATTGGTCAATTATATTCACGTATGATTTTACAAGAGCCATTGTGCAGACAAAACATTTATACAATATCAAAATTACCTCCAGCAATGTACTCAACATTGTACTTCGATGCTATTTCTTCATACCTAAGAAATGAATTGCAAAATATCGGCTCAATAATTGATGGAGCAATCAATTCAAAGCCAACACAGAATATTACATGCTATTCCATTAAATATATCTTAAAAGCATGAATTTGATAACCAGATATGCGTATCATTTTTCTCCTCTTTGTTGAATAGTATTTATTTTAGGGTCACTCTGGATGAGTTCAAGAATTCAACACAACCAAAAGTTCTCAGATGATATTTAAATTCTGAACATCTAACTACAATGTTAGCAATTTCTAACCTATTCCCCATCTACATAGTGGTATGCATTACCTGAACTATGACCTAGAGGCCCAATTCCTATTTTCTCCATTCTTAAAAGCTTCATGGTTATTCATCTTCTGATAGATCATACCCCTAAATAGTTCCACCAACGCTCATCAACTTTTTCGATTGAAATTCAGAATTAACAATTGTTTGCTTTTTTTACTATTTGGAGCAGCATATCCAAGCAACAACAAAATTTCTAGCAGCCATACTACATAAAAACAAACTAGCAATTACTGTCCATGAGTATTTTTCATTCTCATTCTTAATTGCTCCATATGAAAACTTTCACATGACAAATTAATTTTTAAAGGAACATTGCCATCTTGTTTAATCTGAAAATGTTCATGAAAGATGATAACCTCTTGAGTCTTACACTCCACATATCACTCAGGTATGGTTTACACAAACTAAAATCATCAGGTACAATATTGTCATTTCTTCATGACTCTGTAATTGACAAGTTTTGATTTAGCAAAATTATTCCATACAAACCAAAATCAACATCCAAATCACAAGTTGTTGACATCTCTAGAAAGTACCTACAATATTATATGATTATGCCAATGAGAGCCATTCAGCTGTTGATATATTGTGTTTTGGTACTATGTGAAACAAAGTAATACAGTTTAGGAAACAACAACATCAAATAGGATGTGATAGGAGCCAAGCTTACAAGCCATAGAGTCAGTGTACTACACTAACGTCTATCAATATATCAGTCAGAACTATATCCAAAAGAAGTTACTTACATAGGTAAATGCTTTTCCTCTGCAAGAATTGCATTGTTCAACGTGAGATCAAATCTGTTATGCCAAAACAAAACAGATTGCATTTCAAACTTATGAAATTCACTTGTAAATTGTATCACAGAATGAAGTGAATCTTACTCCTACTCATAATAAGATTCAACAACTTTACGGGATACATACAGACTATAGAGCTTGAAAGAGTATCAAACATTCCATAAACCAATGAGCTTGTAAGCACATAGCTGCCAATGATGACAAAGTGGGGACGAAAACCAAATTGAAAACCCAGGATATTTAAATAGATGTACATAGAGGTGGCAAACGGATGGGTTGGGTAAAATTGGATTGGGCTAAAATAAATTCAATCTATTTTTCACTCACATAGTAAATAGGTTATAATGGGTTAGGTTTATAACGGATTGAGTTAAACCGATTAACCTATAAAATAATTAAAATTCTTAATAGACACATTAGTACACCAAAACACACACACACACATATTAGTAGTACACTAAAATACAAGCATATACACACACACTAATACACCAAAACGAGCACAAACAAATATACTAAAAATCTACACATTACTACACCAAAAATACACACGCATATACTAACACAAAAACTAAAACACATTTAATAAAAAAAAATACACAAATAATGGGTCGGGATCGATTGTGGGCTATGGATTAGTCTGTGAAACGTGGGTCATGGGTCAACCCATAGATTGTGGATCAACCCAAGAGTTGACCCATGGGTTTTGGGTCAACTCGTGGGTCAACTCATGGGTCATGGGTGGTGTATTAGTGTGTATATTTTAGTATATTAGTGTATATGTGCACATTTTTTGGTGTAATAGTGTGTATATTTTTTGGTATATTAATATATTTATTTAATTTTATTACTTGTGTTATTTAATAAAAAGATAAATATTCAACCCAATAGGTACCCATTTGTAATCCATATTAACCTGCTTAATTAAAATGAATCATACCCAACCCACACTCCCTGAAATTTGTCACTTAATCACTCAGACCCCTGACATTTGAAGTATTATACTCAGACTCCCCAAAGTTTGTACGCGTAACACTTAGAACCCTATTATAAATATATCCATTAATAAATTACATTCAGACTCCCTAAAATTTGTAAACATATATTACTTACACCCTTTAAGTTTAAAATATTATATTTAGACCAAAAATACTTCAATTAAAGATAGAATATTAAATATTTTAAATTTTACAATTAAAATTCATGTTCTATTGTATCATTTATATTGAAATAAAATAAAAAATAAAAATTCCAATTTTTTAAAAAAAATCATAATTAGTATACAATTTTATTGTCCATTGCCATTTAATTTGGTCATTTAAACGACCAAATTAAAATATCAAATTATCTTAATTGAAGCTAAAAGATATTGTGTTCATTACAATTTGACCTCTTGTTTAATTTTTTAGTTTTATTCTAATAGATATTATAATTGTATACTAACTATATTTTTTTAAAAAAATTAGATTTTTATTTTTGATTTTATCTAAATAAATGACATAATAGAACATGAATTTTGGTTGTAAAATTCATGTTCTATTAAGAATGACTTAGACCCCTTATTTAATTTTTTTTTTTATTCCAATAAATAGTATAATTGTATACTAATTATAAATTTTTCAGAAAAAGTTGAATTGTTATTTTTTATTTTATTTCAATAAATGATACAATAGAATATAAATTTTGGTTATAAAATTTAAAATATTTAATATTCTATCTTTGATTCGAATTTTTTTTTTAAGTATAACATTTTAAATTTAAGAAGTCTAAGTATTATATGCGTACAAACTTCAAGGGAGTTTAAATATAATTTATTGACGGATATATTTAGAGCACGGGTCTAAATATTATGTGTACAAATATTAGGGGGTCTATGTATAATATTTCAAATACGGGGTTTATGTATAATATTTCGAAGGAAGCGACAATCCTCAGGAAGTCCGGTGTAATTCTCCCAATTAATTAATATAAGTATCCAATCTATTATTTATGGACGGTTGAACGGATTAAAGGTAATGAGATAAAATTGCCACCAATGTACATACTGATCAACATTAAGATACATGCATCAAACATGGAGGATATCTTCTTCTTTAAACCTAAGATCTGCAAAAACAGCTCGAACTACAAAATATAAAAAAAAAAATTACATATCGTCACTTAAATATCTAGACGGATAGATTCTCCTACAACAGTTATACATAACCGTGGAAATATTTATGCATTGGAGCAGAAACCTAGATCAGAGATCGAGATCAGAGAAAGAGGAGTTCGAAACCGTACTTGTCCAAGAGTTGTTGATCCACAACAGCTGAGATGTCCAAGAGTGGATTGCCCATTCCCAACAGAATTCCATCGTACTCCATTGCCGGAGGTTGAATCGTCGAAGCAAAAGCTAGAGCAGACGAAAATGATCGGACAATCTAGCTTATGGAGACGAAGATACACATATATAGGTAGAGGCAGCGGTGAGTTGGGGTTGGCGAGGGAAGTGGGTAGGCTACCAGATTTAGATCTGGAGGAGGAGAGAATAGTACTTTCATGCTTGTGGTTTAATTTATGGTTGAGAGCAATTGCACTTTGCACCCCCCGAAGATTAGATAATTTTCACTTTAATCTCTCAAAGATTATATTTCTTATATTATACTCTTAATATATTGAAAGTATTATAGTATGATTGAAAGTATTATAGTATGTTGTCAATGTCAATGCGATAATTTTTATAGAATAAGTAGTTAAAACTAATTCAAGAATACTTACCCAAAAGCAAAATTAATTGAATAGTCGTATTATAACAATTTCAATATATTGAAGATATAATATAGAAAATATAAGAATTTTGTGCGTACAAATTATAATTCTCCGTAACTATTTTATCGCGAAGTCAGTGTCGCGTCAGTCTCTCACCAACCACGCCTCGAAAAACATGTGGGGTTTACCTTCTATTTTATGAGGTTTCAAAACCTACCACCAACTCAAAAATAAAATATATTATTGATATAAATAATAAATAAGTCAAATTAGTGTTTAATAGGAATAGAAAAGTTTACCATTTTACTTTTTAATTTCTTATCTTGTATTATATTAATTATTTTCAACCTAAAAAACTCAATAATAATATGAATATTTACATAAAACCAAAATTATGTGAGCTAAAATATAACATGACTTAAAATAACACGACACGACTTAACTTAATTGATACCCTTAATTTAATTTTGGATTACGCTCTATTTCTTAATTTTTTTGGGTCATTAATTTTAAGTAATATCCAACATATATTGATGGAAGAACAACTCCAAAGTAAACTTTAATGCTATGTTTGGTATAATGAAAAAATAGAAAGATGGAAAGTTAGAAGGATAGAAAATAAGATGGATAAATAAAACATCATGTTTAGTGAGAAGGGAAAATAGAAAGGATGGAGAAGTGGATGGATCAACTTTTTTTCTAACTCACCAAAATCAATTCCTCCAAAATCAGAAGGAAAGTTAATTATTTGTGTTGAGATGTATGTTATTTGTCTACATATTGTGTATACATTAATTTCATATAAAAATATAATGATAAAATATGTATTTATATATATATTTTTTTAATAAAAATTAAAATTTTAAAAAAATTAAAAAATATATTTTTGTCATCTTAACTAGGGGTAAAAATTTTTGACTCAACACGATGACACGACTCGAACTCAACACGAATTTAATGACAAGAACTTGAAAATTATCTAATACAAACTTGAAAATGACCTGACACACAAACAAAAAATATAAAATGTTCATAATTTTATGACTCAATACGAATCTGACACAACACGACTCGATTGTCACCTCTAATATTAGCACACAAAAAAAATTAGTCATTTTTATTTTTTATTCATCCAATCAAACATAAAGGAAAGAAAGTTTATCATTCATACTTTTCATTTTTGAAACATAATGCTTCGTTTAATAGGAATGATGGAAAGTATGAAGGATGAAAAATAGAAGGGATACACTTTCTATCATTCAAGGATGTAAAAATAGGAATGATACACATTATTTTCTTTGAGTTTGGTTGGACGGATAGAAAATAAAAATAACTAATTTTTTTTTTGTACTGGCTAAGATTAGAGATGACAATCGAATCGTATCGTGTTAAATTCATGTTGAGTTATAAAATTATGAGTCTTTTATATTTTTTGTTCGCGTGTCAAGTCATTTTCAAGTTCGAGTCGTATTATCGTATTGAATCAAAAAATTTCACCCCTACTTAAAATGAAAAAATATTTTTTTCAATTTAAAATTTTTATTTTATTTTTAAAATTTTATTTTTTTAATATATATATACATATATACATATTTTATTAAAATTAATTATATGAAACTAATGTATATATAATATATATACAAATAAGATATATCTCACACAAATAATTAACTTTTTATCTACTTTCCTTTCAATTTTGGAAAGATTGATTTTGATGAGTTAGAAGAACAATTAATTCATCAACTTTTTCATCCTTCCTTATTAAACATGATATTTTATTTATCTTTTTAATTTTTTATTCTTCTAACGTTTCATCCTTCCATTTTTCCATCTTACCAAACAGAGCATAATAGTCTATAATTAATGTAAGTTAAGAAAAATTAAATTGAAAGGGATATGGATACTATTTTTATGGTCGTTGTTTATTTAATTCTTTTTCACTTTTTTTGTCCACATAAGTATGCGACTGATAATGTCGAGCATAAAAGACAATGGAGTTTCTACAACCATTTTGCAGGCTACTTGACCATAGACACTTAAAGATGAAAGTTAGGAGAGCAAATAAGATTAGATCCCCTACTATGCGTTGTGCATATCGACCCATATTGTCTACAATTGCAAGCAGATCCCAGGAAGGTGATGTCTTAATTTGGACACAATCTGTCCATGCTTGAGTATATTCTTTTTTCATGCATTTTGGCACATATTATTTTTTTTGAATAATGATTTGGCACATATAGAAACGGTTAAATCCTTCGTCTCCCGATAGTACAATCCCTAACTTGGCTGGAACACGTCGACAAAGGACAAATAACTTCCATGCGAGATATGGCTACATCGGTACATCATACTTAAGAATATAGAATATACAGGGTGTAAAAACACAATGTATAGGCAAGCATAATACTTAATCCGATAAAAACTTTTTAACATGTGTATACTATAGTATATAGATAATATTTGAAAAACAATTATGTTAAACAATAAATTAATTAAATATTAAATAATTGAACATATGATAAGATGGATGATGTGATGAAATTGAAGAAAAAAAATATGTAGGGGATGAAATTCAATTTTCCATGTGATTTATTATATAGATTATATTTATCAGTTACATATAATGCATTCATTTGATGATGCACAAAAGTGGCATTTATACTTAATCAAATCAATCGAGTGTATATTGTAATGCAATTAATGAAACAGTTAATTATAAGAGACAAAGATTTGGTGGTTGGGTTTGAGTGACCTAGTAAAACCAGAGTAAATTTGAATTTTTATAAAAAAAAAAAGACAAAATGGTAATCAGTCACTACAGCACGGGTTGAAAACCCAATTTTTTTTATAACTTGGATGACGAAACGAACCTCACCGTTGGATTCGTATCACAAAATCTAATTACCTAGTCAATTTTTGTTGAATTCCGATATAGTCATATTTTTTGTATTTTACGAGGCGATCGGATATTGCATGACCTAAAAATAAGATGTAGAATTAAATTTCAAAAATTTCAAAATAATTTAAAATTAGTTCAACTAAAAATATTTTAAACTTGAAAACAGGACGAAACCAGACCCAATAAAGGAGGACGTGTGGCGCAACAAGGGCCAAACATCTAAGGGGTATAAATAAGGGAGAAAATCAGATTTTCTCCCCATACTTATCAGATTTTCAAAATTAGAGAATAAGAGAGGGAAAAGAGAGGATTCTCTTACTTTTCTCTATGATCTACAATTCTACGCTGGTTGGAATTCTTCGGGCCAAGAACCAAAGTTTATCTATACGATGAGGGCTATGCCTACGTACTAAAAATCAAAAGTTTTGATGAAGAACAAAAAATGGGATTTTGAAGGAAGCAAGGATTAGAGCTTGTTTCGAGCATAGGGTTCCACATGATATAGGTGACATAACTTGAGATGAATTCTCTTATTTGATGTACTCTTAGGTGTAACTAGATTATGAGAAATGGGTATAGAAATATACTAAACAAAACTTGCATGAATTGGGTTTGTAGAATGCTCCTAGTGTAACTAGATTATGGATAATGAGTATAGAAATATACTAAACCAATCTTGCATGAATTGAGTTTGTAGAAATTACTTGTTTGTGATTTCTTGAGATATATGATGAAATTAAGAGTATTATGTGTTACATGATTTTATTTTCTTGAAGGTGTTTGGTTAAATGTCTATGTGGATTGAATGTGTTATTTGCATTGAAAATGTTATAACATGCTTGAGTATTAAGAATAGTTAAAATCAATTCTAGTATAAAATGAGTTTATAAAAATTACTTGTTTGTAATTTTTTGAGATATATGATGACATTGGGTATATTATGGGTTATATGATTTTATTGCCTTGAAGGTATTTGGTTAAATGCTTATGTGGATTCAATGTGTTATTAGCATTGATTTTATTATAATATGCTTGGGAGTTAATGTTGGTATATACATATGATTTATTGACATTGAAGTTAATGATAGTGGTTATATGCTTGTGATGTAATTTACCATGAAAAGAAGGTTGTCGGATATTGAATTGTTCATAATGTGCACATGACATATTGAACATAGTTGAGAATTGCAATTGTACATTTACATTGCATATGCACGGGATAGCATCACATTCGTAGGCATTTGACATGAGTATGAGTGTGTGTGCATGTTTTTGAATCAAAACACCATTCTTGGTGTTCGAGGTGTGGACTTAGGAAGGTTAGACCTAGGTCCAGCTGAGTTGCACAGTTGCATGAAAAACTTGTGTTGTGTATAGTAAGAAGGGCTAGATACTCCTTCAAGTGCAAAACCAGGTTACTGGTTTATACACTTCCAACGGTGCAAGTCCAAAAAAGTGTAACAATATACGGAACCGACGGTGAGATTCCAAAATCCCAAATACCCACAAAGACACATGGTTTATTTTAAAAAAATAAAAAAGTCATTGAATGTGTAAACTCAATGGTAGGGGCTTGGAATGCCCAGAATTATACGCATGACATTGCATGTGTTGAGGGAGTCGGTAAAGGCTCGGGTTGAGTTGCATGTGTGAATCTCATCTCATATCATGACATGACATTGATGATTCCATTGGTAAATTGCATATTCTTGAATGGAGTGATTGTTGCTTGTGAATTGCATGTGAACATTTTATATGCATCTAGGTTGGAGAGTAGCATCTTTAGAAGATACCCTATTGAGTGTGACTCACCCTTTTATGAGGACAATATTTCAAGTGCGGAATATATACCGGTAGACAGCTCTCATTCGGGCCCTTATTGATGAAGAAAATCCAAAATGTGGCTTTTAAACTATATATTTTTTTTAAACTAAGATGTAAATTAGTTTTTAGGCATGTAATGTATGTAAAGGATTGTAATCAAACTCACATGGACTATGTTTAATGTAAAATTGTATGTTGTTATATGAGTATGGATAAATGGATCCGGTGTGGTCAATGTTGTATGATTGCACATGTTACGTTTTAGGTAGAACTCTCAGTACAAAGGAAACTCTGCCTGAATTTTGTTAAATTATGGATTCTGGTAAATAGGACATAACGATGTGGTATCGAATTACATGGTATTCTGTGGGTTGGTTGGTAATCAACGGAGTAATTACGGACACCCAAATTTTGGGGCATCACAGACCTAACCACTGAAGGTGGCAACAGTGGCTGGAGAACTCTATTAATGAGAGAGTACGAGGTAGTAGGAGAGAGAGAGAAAGAGCAAGAGTACGATCAATGTAAGTTGTGTGAGATTTGCCCATATGTGTATGAGGTTTATAATTTATAAGCACAGAGGCCTAGCTGAGGTGGTGACGTGAAGGTCAAACTACTAATTTATTGGGGATGATAGCTATAGTTGGAGATGGGCACTATCTTGGGGTAATGACTATCCCGATGATTGCTCTCCTACGTAAGTTGACTTTCCCTGGATTTTTGAACTTTGTATTAGACTAAGATCATAAGCTAAGTTTGGCCTGCATTTTGATGATTCGGGCTCAACACATGGACTAGGATCAGGTCTGGTCTGGATCTGGGCTCGTCATTTGCCCCATATGCCCCATGCCCTAGTAATGATAAAGGGTTGAGGGCATGAGTGAACTCCTTCATTTGGATAGACCAGATATCTTGTTCCATATGGTGGCCGAAGAAGCTTTCCACTCCATTGCATGTTTTAAGCTTATATCTCCATTTGGTAGCGCTATTGTTGGAGACCCACTATGCTAATAAACAAATTCCTCTGTTGGGTTTCTCATTGGATTTGTTAAAGCTTCAATCCTTGACATTAGAAATTCCTTTTCTAATTAGACTAGGGAAACATCATTCTCTTTCTTCTTTCCACAAGTAGTAGAGAGAGGATGAAGAGAAGCATAAACGCTTCGGCGAGTGGCACCTTGAAAAAGGAGAGAAGCTTGGGTAGTGGCATGGATATGAACCTGGGTGCACCAGGGAATGTGAGAGGCTGGGAGGTGCCATGGGGTGACACCATGGAGCGCCCAAGCAAACTGATGATGTCTTTGGTTTCTGAAAATTCTCTATTTCATTCAAACTCTATAGGTGATCCCATGGTTGGTTGATCAATGGTGGAGGCTATCTATATCACTAGGATAATGACTTTCCCTCCTCTTAAGAGGGTGAGAAGTGTTTTCCAACTGAGGTCTGATGGCCCTACTATTTCTCGGAAGGCATGGTCTGATGGTGTCCCCCTTTTTCTCAGCATGTGACCCTTTTGAGTCATAGGGCCAAAGATTGAGTCTCCTGTGCATACTTCCACTGAGACGGGAGCTTCGCATAATTGTACTGCTTTCAATAGTTGCCCCGTGTCCATGTTACAGGGTGTGAATTTGGCTAAGGAACGTCTTTGGAAGTTTGTGACACCCTCGGAGATTAGAGAGGTTAGCTCTCAGGGTCTTGAGAATATCATCGATATCGCGATAGAGGTATTTGTTATGGTATCCTTCTTTATTGTGCAACCTTGTTTTTTGAATGTTTTGGTCATATTGACATTCTTGTTTTTCGATATTTGCAGACGACTGCGACTTTTCCGTGCCTTTGAGGATGCTCAAACTTGATGAGGTGTCGAGAGCTTTGGCAAAAGAGGGATGAACGCACCAGACCGCTGAGGAGCAATTGAGGTTGGCTCATGAGAGATCTACATCTTTTGAGGCTAAACTTTTGAGAGATGGAGAATGCTTGCGTGAGAGTAAAGGTAGAGTTAGGCCAAGCTTCTTGTGACTTTGGAGAGAGCCGCTAAGCTGGAGACTGAGGCTGCTTGCTTGGGAGCAGAGGCTCCTTAGAGGCCGAGCTTCTGGTAACTTAAGAGAGAACCGCTAAGCTGGAGACATAGGTTGCTTGCGTGAGAGTAGAGACAAAGTACGGGCGAACTTTTAGGGACACGCGAGAGATGCATAAAGCTGGAGAATGAGGCTGCTTGTGTGAAAGTAGAGGCAGGATTAGGGCGAGCTTTCTAGTGACTCGTGAGAGAGATGCTAAGTTGGAGGCTAAGACTACTTGCGTGAGAACAGAGGTAGAATTATGCCGAGCTTTTCTGACGACTCATGAGAAAGGTGCTAAGTTGTAGATTGAGACTGTTTGCGTGAGAGTAGAGACATAATTAGGCCAAGTTTTTTGACGACTCATGAGAGAGTTGCTAAGCTAGAGACTGAAAATAATTGCATAAGAGTAGAGACAGAATTAGGCCGAGCTTTCTAGCGACTTGGGAGGCTCTCTCCCAAGAGACGGAGAGGACAGTAAGGGTAGCTAGAGGGCACCGATAGGATAGAGGTAGCGGTGCATGGGTGTCGAGCACATGATGCGAGGTCACTTGATGTGCCAAGAGGGGGGACACTAGGCACCAAGGACACTGTTGGACTAGTTGGACACATGATAAAAGCGGTGCGCCAAGGAGGGTGAGGTGGTAGGCGCCAAGACGGGTGAGGAGGTAAGTGCCAAGGCAAGGACGCGTGAGCACTTGGGTGCGAGCGCTAGGCTATGGCTCGGGTGCCTTTGGGCACGGACACTAGGCTATGGCGCAGGTGCCTTTGGGCACGGACGCTAGGCTATGGTGCAGGTGCCTTTGGGCAAGGGAGCTGGGCTTGAGAGCCTTTGGGCATAGGCTCTAAGCGTGCCAGCCCTGGGCGTCGCTGGGTATGGGTGCTGGGGGCACTGAGGGAGGCCGACACCAAGGGCAATCTGAATGATGCCAATGAGAAGGGCGCAGGCACTCACGTAGACTTTAGGGCTGGGTGAAATATTATAAAATCATGAAGAAACGACAAAACTTTAAATGACCATAATTTTATGCTCAGTTGTCCGTTTGAGGCAATTTTTTTTTTGAATCCAAGTATTTTTTTTCGAGACCTATAACAATCAAACGGCCTACAGCAGTTTAGGCACCAAATTTTCCCAAAAAACACTTGTTTTTCAGTAAATTTGAATTTTAACCATAAATTAGTGAAAAAGTAGAATTTGCATGTGTCTACTTTTTTGTATTCCTCTCTACTTGAGGACTCAGCTCCCTTTGCTTTGGCAACATTCTCAACGTGAGAATCTGCTGGTTTTGATTAACTAGCTGTTGCATGGTGTCCAACAGTTGTTAGGATTCAGGGACGAGGTTCGCCGGTGGTGGCGTGAGCTTGTCGTGATGTGGTAGATCATCTTCTGCTTAATGGTTCATAGATCTGATTGTGATTGTCATTGAAGGTAGGAAGACGGTAGGGTGAAATCAAATCATTTCTCACAGACAACGTCAAACTAATAATGTATGAAAGCGGACTTATGCACAATCAAATCAGTCAAATGTATGATGTAAAACAATTAATTATAAGAGACAAAGATTGGATGGTTGGGTCTGGATGACCTAACCATTGAAAGTGACAATGATGGACAAAAAACTCTATTAATGAGAGAGTACAAGGTAATAGGAGAGAGATAACATGAGTACGCTTAAGGTGAAGTGTGTAAGATCTACCCCCATGTATAGAGGGTTTATAATTTATAGGCACAAAATCCTAACTGAAGCGATGACGTGAAAGTTAAACTACTAATTTATTGGAGAGGATAGCTACATTTAAGGATATACACTATCTTAAAATAATAGTTATTCCGATAATTGTTCTACTACGTGCGTTGACTTTCCCTGAACTCTTGAGTTTTAGATTGGACTGAGGTCATAAGCTAAACTTCACATTTCTTTCAATAATTTGGGTTCAACACATAGACTGAACTCAGACTTGGTTTAGATTTAGACTCGTCAACATTAATTTCAAATAAAAATATAATAATAAAATATATATTTATATATATATTTTTAAAAAATTTTAAATAAAATTAAAAATTTTAAAAATAAAAATAATTTTTTTTTCCATCTTACCAAACACAAATAAACAGGATTTAATCAAAAGACTTAGTAATTCAGTAATCTTTTCTAAATTTGATTTGAAAAGTGGTTACTGACAAATCCTTATATCTCCAAAAGATAGATATAAGACTGCATTTACAACTCTTTTTGATCATTATGAATGAATGTAATGCCCTTTGGATTAAAAAATGCACCTAGTGAATTCCAAAATATCATGAATGAAGTTTTTAATGGTATTAGTCATTTTTCTATTGTCTATATAGATGATATACTCATCTTCTCCAGGTCAATAGAAGAACATTGGAAACATCTTCATGCTTTCCTTGAGATAGTTAGGCACAATGGTCTAGTTATCTCAGCTAGTAAAATTAAGTTGTTCCAAACCTCAGTAAGGTTCCTTGGTTACAACATCCAGTACTCAACCATTATTCCCATCAGTCGTTCTATCCAATTTGCAGATAAGTTCCCTGATGAGATTCTGGATAAAACCCAGTTACAAAGGTTCTTAGGTTCCCTAAATTATGTTTCTGACTTTTATCAGGATCTTAGGAAAACCGTTACACCTCTGTATGACAGACTCAAAAGAAATCCTCCTCTTTGGACCTCTGTTCATACATCCATTGTTCAACAAGTCAAGCAGTTCATCAAAATTTTGTCTTGCCTTGGTATTCCTTCGATTAATTCTTTTAAAATCATCCAAACTGATGCCTCCGACATTGGTTACGGTGGTATCCTCCTTCAAAAGCTCACTCCAGACTCCCCAGAGCAAATTGTTCGATTCCACTCTAGCATCTGGAATAATGCACAAAGGAACTATAGTACTATTAAAAAAGAGATTTTATCTATTGTCCTATGTATCTCTAAATTCCAGGATGATATATTAAATCAAAAATTCTTAGTAAGAGTTGATTACAAATCTGCAAAATATGTTTTGAAAAATGATGTACAAAACATTGCTAGTAAGCAGATTTTTGCCAGATGGTAGTCTATTTTAAGTATTTTCGATTTTGACATCGAATATATTAAAGGCAGTAATAACTGCATACCTGATTTCCTAACCCGTGAATTTTTGCAGGAACCTCATGACGGACAGGAAACTTAGTAAGGCTAGTACCTCTTCCAAAGCCGGGAGAGATACTGCAAAATCCAAAACCCAATTAACCTTGCCAAGCCCAGTAGTCTTGTCAAGCCCAATCCAAATTGCTAATCGTTACCAGCCTCTTGGTAAACCTAACACAGTAAGACCAGTGGCCCAGTCTACCTTGGTAGCCCCATCCACTTTTCTTCAAATGGCCCAAAAAGAACCAATTAGTTCTTCAAGCCCACAGTTAGTTGTCCCAAGTCAACTAGTTGTCCCATATCCAGCTTCTAAACCTAAGCCAGCTTTCGTAGCCCACACAGATTCAAAAGCTGAATACACTAAGAAAGGTGAACCCATTGCAGTGTTTGTCATTGAACTCATTCATACTCACCTAAGCAACCCAAAAGATATAGTAAATATTTATCTGGAATCAGGATGAAACTTTATCCCATTTGACCCAAAAAAAACATTTACTTTTTATCAAGATATATTATTCTTTACCCAGTCTATTCATATCAAACCCATATTTGATAGGAATGACCCAAGTAAAGTAATATATCATTCATTATATATTCTAAAATTCATCTCTCTCAAAGAATGGGGATTTTATCCTTTTTTGCTCAAAGATCTCGAGGGACATGAAAAGAAGTTTAATTATTATGATTACATCGAATCATGGAATAAACTTCTCCTCTATCAGTATGAGTCATTAACCCATTCCTGGTTCATTCAATTCGATAAGAATTTCAAAAGCCAGATTCCTGCCTGGTTTGCACAGTGGTGGCTTCTTCATGGCCCCATAACTGAAATTCTCCCCTTGGACCTACAAGATCAGGTCACCTACTTTGCCTCTATTTATAAACCTAGTTATTATGACAGAACTCATTTTTCGAGTCTGTTAATTTTCTTCAGTAAATATAAAATTTGCTAAATTTATAAATGGTCTTGGGAAATTTGTTCTAACTTTGTTTGCAGGCAATCCAATGTAAAATGGTGGCCAAGGTTCCAGCATGATCGCATTATTGCCCAAGTTAAACAGGAGTTTCCAGTAAGGATCCCAGCACCAGTCACAGTATCAACTGTTGCTGCTATCCTTCCAGCTTCAACTCCACCACCAACAAAGGCTATGCCAGTCCTTAGGATTTTCACTCCAGAGCAACCACAGGCATCTGAAAAGCCTCAAAAAGCAATGCCCAAGCAGAAACAGTCCTCCTCTAAGGACTCTGCTAAAGTTACAGGCTCCTCCAAGCAGCCTAAACCAAAGTCTTCTGAGCTCCTTGACATGGCTAAGAAGCTCATCCAACAAGCAGCCAGTAGTGGTTCGTCTTTACCAGCATCTTCCACAGGCTCAGTCAATCCATATGCCCATATGGATCCAGATGACCAAGACCCATATGCTGACTGTGATGACCTCACCCCTGACCTGGCCTCCCCATGATTCTTTTCCTTATGCGTGATAGCTTCAATCACTACTTTCTTCATCTAACAAGAAAGAAAAGCTATCTATTACGTATAATGTCAAGATATCAACTGTTTTCTCGATCCTTTCCACTTAGTAAAGCACCGACTGATCCCATCCTAATCTGCTTTTTCACCGAAAGTAGATTCTTTTTATCCGGAGCAGGGACCCACTTAGCACTCTGCACCACACGAGACGACATCAGGACCCACTTAGTGTCCTTTAGTCAAGATTACCAAAAGTTAAAGTAATTCACCTTAGCTTTTCCACCGAAAGTTGATGTGAATTATCTTTACCTTTAGTAAAAGCAAAAGAAGAAATCATTGCAAGAGATTCCCTAAGTAATCTCTACGCCTATAAAATGGTTACTTCACTTCAGTTGAAGGCAGAGGTTTTTTGAAACCCACACTACACACAAGAGACACAATTCTCTCCTACCTTTACAAGTAAACCTGTATTCTGAGATCTCTCATAATGATGCAAATGAAGAGACTTGCACCTATTCTCTTTCACTACTAGCCCATTTAGTGCTAGTACTGTAAGTATTTATTTTCTGTAATTTGTATTTACATCTTGTTCAATTAAACAAGAATTTTATAAAGACAAAATATTATTTTGTCATTTATATTTACATCTTGTGCTTCTCTTCCAACTCACATGAATTCCGCATCTTGTACTATTTTGGTATCAGAGCTATTTGATGGCCTGGATAGTTACCCATGCAGTTACATTTACATCGTCTTACTTGTGTTAAATCTCTTCCATTTTAATTTAGTAAATTATTGTTTAAGTTTGGTCTACCCTTGTCACCCAGCCTTTGTCTCCCGAGAGAGAATAGTCGACCATTCCCATTTTGTAAGTCTTTGTGTAGGTAGTTTGAGAGAAATACAGACAAGTTCTGAGGGAATTAGTATGTTAGGGAGTATGTACAATGGAGTCAAAATTAAACAAAAAATTATAAAATTAAAAAATTAGATTTAACCATGAGTAGATTATTTAGATCTAACTCTATGGCTAGCTCATCTAGATCTTCATTAGGTACTATACCTAATATAGTAAATGAATAAGAACATGAGTTTGGAGAAACAAGAGTAGATTGGACCGGTTGGAATATCCCAAAGGTATCCCATCGAGACATCTACAAAATTAATTGGCTCCTTAAAGCCTTTAATGAAGAATTACAGGTAAAAACTATTGAACAAGTTTATCCTCTCTTTAAGGATGAACAAAGTTGCCAACTGTTGAGTCCCAAAACCCATAAGAAACATAGGGAAAAAGGATTTAACTTTATTCACTTTGGTTTAGTACAAGTAGCTATTAAACCATTAACTCAACAAGGAAAAAATTCAGCAGCCTTGTTAACATTAAGAGATGCTAGGTTCCTCGAATATGAACCTAGTATTATTGGTATCATAGAAACAGGTCTTCATAAAGGACCAGTTTATTTCAATTTTTTCCCTGACTTTACCTTAAGTTTAGGATGCAAAAATACTCCCTTAGCTTTAACCTTAGGAATAAAGCTAACAGGAAGCATCACTAAATTGGTAAAAGAAACTGAATCCATAGTACTTCTCTACAGGATTTATTATAAATGCATTACCACAAACCTGAATGTGCATGCATTACAGAAAATTCCTTTAGGAAGCACTACTCTGATTCAAGCCAGTACTAGTCAGTCACATATCCAAGCCCCTAAGCAAATCCTCTGGAAGGATGTAACGCTCCCAGAATCTTGGATAGTAAAAAATGAAAACCATGATAAAGGCAGTGAAAATACAACCACTGACTTAGAGAGCATCCACCAGTTAGAGGATGACTCAGTAAGAATCTCCTTTGATTCTGCAAGATCCATTAGATCAAACAGATTCATAAATAAACCTATTCAAATTTGTGAAGGAAGAAAATCTGACTCTAGTTCTATACTCTCCAAAAGAGACCAAGAAATAGATAAGGAAATTCAAAGACTATTCAAGTTAAAAGGAATAGATAATTCCTCTTCACAAATTAGTAAGCCGTGCTATACTCCACATCAGAGTATTCCACAACAGAAAAAGGAAGAAGATGATGAAGAAGATTTCATCCCTCTCTTACTGCTAGTGACCTTCAAAGTAATAACCACCAGTTATTCATGATTAAAAAGGAAACTAGTACCTTATTCATGCCTGATATGAATAATCTCAAGAAAGATTTTCAATCAGTAGAGAATGAATCTAAAAGACAAAAGTACTTTCAAAGATTCAACAATAATCAACAAATCGAAATAAGAAGACAGTGGGTTAAGCTAATGTATAAGCTAGAAACTGAAATCTTATTTTTTGATTATTTGGATAACTTCCACAAAGGAGTTAATGTTGTTACCCAATACAAATGGAAAACAGAAAAATTCATTGTATCGTCTAGTCACCCTCCAGCAGAAACCATTGTCATTAACCATGGTAAAACTGTTGTTGCCTCTCCTTTCAAACTCTCCACAGATGAGTCTGAAAAGAAAATTGTTGAACAAAACAATTTTACTAACAAAGCCTAATCACTATAGGTAAACAGTTAGATAAAATTGAAAATAAAATTGATGAGATCAAACTAGGTAATAAATTAGAAAAACCTCTAATTCATTTACCTGAAGATCGTAGTAAACTAGGCATAAAAGACAGTCAAAACATTGAGAAAATTGAAAAGCTTATTTCTAAAATGAAGCAGAAAGAACCAGCTTCTCAAAAGAAAGAAAACACTTCTCAAGTAACTGTCATCAACCAAACTTCTAGTAATTCAGAAGAAGTGGACTCAGTAAGTTCATCTGATTCTGAAGTAAATAAATTAGAAGAACAGTTTGGTAATACACAGATTAACAAATTGACTTTTTCAAATGTTAATCCAACCAGTATCAGTAAAAATTGGTACACCAGACCAACACCTCCTGATCTTCAATTTGAAGAAAAAAATATTAGTAATCAGTTTTCTGTTCAGGCTAACAAACTCTATGAATGGAACATAGATGATTTAAGTGAACAAGAAATTCTGAATAAGATCAATCACATGTCAATGGTTATCAATAGTTACGTAACAAATCTTGACCAAGATGAACCTGAGATAGTTGACATTATCACTTCAGGATTTACTGGTATGTTACGTAGTTGGTGGGACAATTATCTCACACAGGAAACCAGAGATGAAATCAAGTATGCTGTTGTCAAAGATGATGATGGTATGCCAGTGTTTGATCAAACCTTTGGTAAAGGTAAATCTGATGGTATCAATACCCTCATTTATACCATTATTAACCATTTTGTTGGTACACCCAGTAATATTGAAGCTAGAATCCATGGTCAGCTTAGTAATCTAAGGTGCCCAACACTCAGTGACTTTAGATGGTACAAAGATGTATTCATCTCTAGAGTCATGCTTCGCCCAGATTGCAATAAATCTTTCTGAAAAAAAAATTTGTTAATGGCCTCCCAAATCTCTTTGCACATAAAATTAGGGATGCACTTAGTAAAGACACAGGGATAATTGAATATGATTCCCTCACCTATGACAATCTTGTTAGTACCATCCAAAAGGAAGGACTTAAGATGTGTATTGACATGAAGCTCAGTAAGCAACTTGCCAATGACAAGAAAAAAGCCAAATATGAAATGAGAAATTTCTGTGAACAATATGGTCTTCCTTCAGTAGCACCATCTGTTGCCAGAAAACACAAAACCCATAAACCATATTGTATAAAGCAAAAGTCATTATTCTAGAAATAAAAAGACTTTTAGCAAAACCCAATTTTTATGAAAATTCTAGAAAACCCTATAAGCATAAAACTTATAAGAAATCCGGAAAACATGCTAGTACATCTAAGTCTAGAAAAGATAAAGATGTTAAATGCTTTAACTGTGGAAAAATAGGTCATATTAGTCCTAATTGCCCAGTTAAAAAACAGGTCAAAAGATTAAATTTAGCCCCACAAGAAGAAGAAGAAATTCTTAAAATCTTCAGGCTAAACAATTAAAATACAGAAGGTTCAAACTCCCATAGTAGTTCTGAAACTGAATCTGAGTATCTCTCAGCATCTGACAATCCTAGTGAACCTAACATTAAGATAGGTTGCAAGGATAGTTGTCTCTGTAAGACAGTTAATGTAATAACTAAAGAAAATGAAGAGGAAAACATTCTCATTGAGTTAATCAGTAAGATAGAAGACCCTGAGTTAAAAATCAAATATGTTAAAAAACTCAAAGATCTTCTAGTAAAAAATGATGGTAAGAATGCTTCCAGTAGTAAGCAACTTATTAGCTTCAACACAGCTATAGAAAGATTCAGTAAAAAGAAAAAAAAAGAACTCACTTTACAAGATCTTCAAGCTGAAGTTAATAAAATCAAATCAGAAATTAAAGAACTAAAAGCTCAAGACAAAAAATTTGCAGAAGCTTTAAGTTTTTTACACACAGATAGCTTTGGCGCTACAAAGGATTTTAATCCTGAAAAACAGCCATTAGTTAATGATCAATCTGAGACAGAATCTCAGGATGGAACACAATTACAGCGGATACCTGTAACCTCCACCTCTCTAGTGGAAAATTCAGGTGTAACGAAGCTACCATCTCATGATGGGTGTTCACAAACTAATGATAGTTATAGAATTAATCTGGTTAACAAGATTAGTTTTCAAAAATGGTATTCTCAAGTACAAATCATCATTAATGATTTTAAACTTGAAACTATTGCCCTTATTGATACAGGTGCAGATGTTAACTGTATTCAAGAAGGAATAATACCAACTAAGTATTATCAGAAAACACTTGAAAAACTTAGTTCGGCAAATGGAAGTAAAATGAAAGTTAAATACAAATTGTCAAATGTTCATATTTGTCAAGACAATGTATGTTTCAAAACATCTTTTGTCATAGTACAAAATATGACTAGTGAAGTCATCCTTAGATTACCATTTGTATACTTGTTGTACCCATTTACAACAGATACTAAGGGTGTAACCATTAAACCATTTGGTCAATCAGTAACTTTCAATTTTATTAGTAAACCAGAAACTAAGACATTAAGACAACTAAGAGATCACTCAGTCTCTCAGCATCTTAATGCAATCAATCAAAAAACTCAACAGGTAAAATTTCTCAAATATGAAATTAACCATAAGAGAATTCAAGAACAATTAACAAACTCAATCTTAATTGAAAAGATTGAGCAATTTAGGTTAAAATTGGAAGCAGAAGTATGTTCTAACCTTCCTACAGCTTTTTGGCATAAGAAGAAACATATGGTAAAACTTCCATACACAAAAAGATTTAGTGAGACAGATATTCCTACTAAATCTAAACCCATCCAAATGAACCACGAAGTATATATTTATATATAAAATTCATAGTTTCCTTCCTTGGAGGATAGAAAATATATCCATTTTACTTTCTATTCCTCCTACTTTTCATCATTCCTATCAAACGGAGCATAAGAGTTGTTTCCAATTAGCAAAGTCAAGCGGAAAGTATAATAGAGAAACAGAAGGGGACACAGATCATATTATGCTTGAACAATATCTCAAGAAAGGAAGGAAGCAACAGCACTCCGCGTATCTGCAGAAAGGTTCAATCTACCCACAGGGTCCAATTCGCACTGTAATGAAGTAGCTATAAATAGAGAAAGTTATAGGAAGAACAGAACATAGAGTTCATAAATTAAAATGAGAAAAAAACACACCACATCACACAGCTTTTATTTCGTATATATGGGGAAAGACAAGAATAACCAACCACATAAAGTACTTGGGCAAGTCGAGCAAAGAAACTTCTCTGCTCATCAATGCAACCCTTTCCACAAATTCGTATCCTTCGCTCCAAAGAGTCCAGGAATGGAGTCACGTATTTCTCCACAAAGGCAAGTATCTAAGCCTGGAAAATAGAATGTATTGTCTATTTCTAGTGGATGGAACTCATTAGCGCACCTATAACCTGTTAACTTGAACACAATCATGGATATCTCATATCTCATGGAATCATCAAGGTGATGTAGTCTTAATCCCTCCGTTAACTACTGCAAAAGGTTTAAAGCATCTCCGAAATGAACATCGCAAGGAAGAATTTGCAGTTGAACTTATTGCAAAAATCAAATTTTATGATCATTCTTTAGAGATGATCACAGATTGCCTCAGTAAAATCGGTGGTTGATGAGGTGCCTCCAAGGTCAGCAGTTCGGTACTTCCCTTCTGCAATTGTCTTGAGGATAGCATCCTGAATCCTATCAGCTTTATCATGAAGCTCCAGATGGCGCAGCATTGTGACAGCACTCAAAAGCAAAGCAGTGGGGTTTGCCATATTCTACATAAATTCAACCACACCAAAGATAGATAATAAGCACACAGATGTCCGATTAAAAAAAGCTTTGCTAAACAATCAAATTTAGATGAACTAAAGACAAGAAGTCCCTCAGCGAAACACAGTATCTTATATAATTCCCAAACAGATCACTTTTTGGCTAGAAACTTGCTTCCATATTGCTGACTAGTGCCTCTACCACTAGGTCATTGGATCTACTAGAAAAACAAAAAAACCACTAGGTCATTGGATCTACTAGAAAAACAAAAAAAAAGTAAGGACAAATTATCAACAAGTATCTATTTAGATACTTTTTAAATTACGATCACCCGATACAAAACAAGGGTCATCCTCAAGCACCACAAAAAGACACCCCAAACCAGAGGGCTCCCAATAGAACTATCAACAACAAAACAACTCGACATTGAGAGTATGTTTTGTGCTTCCCAGTTTTGTAAAAGAAATGTAAGACATTTCCTGAGTATCTTTAAAATTTCCTTGATCTCTGTCTGCAGTGACCAAAAGGAAGACGGCTGAATTGAGTTTCATCCTACGTGTAGGAAAGGGCTTCCTAATACATAATGGCCTTCTCTGTATATCCCCAGATGGCAAGTTCAGACATAAATGTAGCTCAAGAGGACCTAAAGTTATGGAGAAGTTCTTCTACACCAATGAAATTCAATGATGTTTACTATAATGAAATCCAGGTTAGGGACAATAGCTTTTTGTTATCATAACAATCAATTAAGTGAAACATTTAGCCAAAAAAAAATTCAAACTCATGCAAAAGCCAAGTGCGAGAAAGAATTTCCCAAGTGATTAAAGTACAAGCATGAAGACGTCAATCCATATCTCATGACAAATTGATAACAATGGAGGCAAAAGCAATGAAGCAGCTTTGATGATCAACCTTTCCAGCAATATCAGGTGCTGAGCCATGTACAGCTTCAGCAAGAGCAATACCTCCCTCACCAATATTGCAGCTGTGCAGGAGGTTAAATAAGTTTAGACAACTAATATAAATCATAGATGGATCATGAGAAGGGAAAAAAATAAGCAGATACCTTGGTGTTAACCCCAATCCCCCAATTAACCCAGCACAAAGGTCACTGATAATGTCACCATAAAGGTTAGGCATCACCAATACATCAAAGAGCGCTGGATTCTTCACAAGCTGTACATGGAAAGACACTCTTAGTTTGACTCTTACTTTCCTATTCTGAAGTAGATTCAGTGCCACTCTGTAACAAATCTTGTTAGAAACTCTCATTTCCATCATAATGATATCACATACCAAAAGCATGGTGACATGCGGATTTGTGCGACTAGTTTTGGACATTGTTCAGATACGTGTGTGCATGCTCACAATCACACCCACAATACAAACATTTGTAAAAGGAAAATGTTCATACCATCATACAACAATTGTCAATGACAACTTCCTCATATTTAATCTCAGGGAACTTCTCTGCCACCTCACGACAACACTGAAGTGAAGAGAAAAAAAATTAGTACAGGTAGGCACAAGGAGAACACCCTAACACATAAAATTTATGCACTTAGAACATGAGGACCTTAAGAAAAAGACCATCGGTTTTCTGCATGATGTTAGCTTTGTGTATTGCTGACACTCTATCTCTTCCATGTGTCTTAGCATAGTGAAAAGCATACTCAGCCACCCTCAAACTTGCCTGACGAGTAATGATCTTGAGGCTTTCGACAACACCCCTCACCACCTAGCATCAGATGCAAGGAAATCCAACAAATTAATATGCAATGCCTATTATTTTGTGTGCATTTGCATATTATACAAACAAGCTTACTTGATGTTCAAGACCACTGTACTCTCCTTCTGTGTTTTCGCGGATGGTGATGAGGTTAACATCATCATACCTAGTCTTGTATCCAGGGAGACTGTAGCAAGGTCTAACATTGGCATAGAGATTTAGCTCTTTCCTCAAAGTAAGGTTTAACGAACGATGACCTTTTCCAATTGGGGTGGCCATTGGTCCTTTTAAGCCAACCTTGTTTTTTCGAACAGATTCTAGACTTTCCCATGTGAGAAAACTCTGGGTTCGAGGATCTATCTCCTGCCCAACATAGTGTTCTTCCCATTCAATGGGCACATCAGCAGAGCTAAATATCTGCATGCGTAGAAATGACAAAATTCAGTGAAATTTAAAAGTATCATCAGAATGAAAGTTCCAAAGCAATCACAATCCTTTCACCAGCTCCAAAATCACACAGTAATCCTTGCTCTAGATTGTAAGGAAAAGGCATCAAGGATTTTCAAGTCTTACATAAGTCAGTGATATCAAGAAAACGAGCACAGAAGTTAAAAGCACCCCCAACCATTGGAGATGGAGTGAGATTTTTGATTATAAGAACACAAAATAGCACAAAATACAAGAATTGCAGAAATACTTTCTGTGCTTGCAGACAAAACAGATTAAGACAAAATTCAACTTTACGCACCCGAATAGAATATGAAAACTGCCTATTCTGAAATTTCATACTGATATTTTGTTGTTGTTTAATCTTTTGAGCAAGCTAAGTAAACCCAGATGCCAGCTAAAAATAATACCTTTAAAAAGGGGCTAGCCTAAAGACAAAAGCAGTAGTTTGGCGGTACAAAAGTTTCAAGAAAAAACAATAGAATGTACAAAATTTGAAATAGTCCTTTTTAAATTTCATTTTCAAGCTCACAATAGAGTATTGTACAAGTAAACTCAACAAAGCCTTAATCTCAACTATTTGGAGTCGGCTCCATGAATCATGTTTCTCAATTACGCTCTATTATAAAGGGTATTCGGTTAGACCATATAAGCGATCATATCCTTCTAAAAAAATTTCGTTCAGAGTTAATCACTGCACTGAACAAATTTCCGAGAAGAAACAATTCACCTAAAACACAAAATTCAGGCGCTAATCAGTTCAGAAACCATATTTCACAAGCTATAATAACAAATGGTACATGAAGCATATAAAAAGGGAATCAATAGCCAAAATATATGCTTTGTTCTCCATAATACACATGTAAAATTCGGATCGAAGATACGGACCTGTTTGACGGAATTGGCGATTTCGGGACCTATACCATCGCCAGGGAAGAGTGTGGCTCGGATCAGATTGGATTCAGACGCGGCTGTAGTGAAGTTTCGATCGAAAACCCTAGCTCCTGAATTCTTGGGGTTAGAGAAGATATCCTTCGCGTAGCTTCGAAGCACGCGTCTCGCAATTTGGGAAGCCATTAAGAAACGATTCGTTTCTAGACCAAAACTCAATCAATCAATAAAGAAAGAGAACTTTCTTATGGTGGAGAGAGAGAGACAACTGTGGAAGACGAACAAGTATTCTGTTTCAGCAGATCCTGCCAATCAGTGTCACGTCAACAGTCGAAGATGCATAGGTCATTTTGAATTATTTGTTTGTGTCTACTAGAATAAAGGATCGTATATTGAGCCATATATTATATTGAATATAAATAATATTTTATAAATATTTATATTCTATTAAATATTTAAATGATAAGTTTGATTTTAAATTTTACATTATATCGGACCCACAAAATAAAGAGTAATATGAAATTATAATTTTTTATTAAAATAAAATTATATTTTTAACGGTTATATTAATCGATATCAACGAAAAGGGATTACGTGTTACACGTACATAAACGTTATGAGATGTAACAATAATATTCTAAATGTGAAGGGATCCAAATGATTAAGTGACAAACATGAGAAAATCTAAGTATAATTTATCAAATTTAGTTTTAGGTGCACTTTGATACAAATTTTTATTTTTGAGGATGCAAATTGAGATTTTTTATCTTTGAGGATGCACATTGACACAAATTTTATTTTTGAGGGTGCAAATTGAGATTTTTTATTTTTGGGGGTGCACGTTGATACAAATTTATATCATTGAGGGTACAAATTAAAATTTTTGATCTTTGAGAGTTTAAATTAAGATTCGAACTATATTTCAAAGTGTAACTTGCAATTAACCCTAAAGCCAAAGATATGTAACAGTTGGTTTAGATACCTGAACACAATATCTAAAAAGAAGTTTAATTAATTGTATCATATCGAATTTATATTGTGCATATATCTTAAATAATAATATACAAAGTTGTATTGTGTATTTCTTTTGAGTGACTTTATTTATATCTAATTTATTTATTAATTGTATTGTGTTGGATCTACTCATTTATAAAACTAGTGAGTTAAAAAAAACTCAACCCTATAATTTTTTTATCATATTAATGAGTTGTTTTATATTTTAACACCCTTAATTATAATATTAAAAAAAGAGAAGCATATTTATTCATTTAAGCATATTTCCCTAGCTTTACCATTCGGATGACCTAATAAGGACCTTCCCAATGGGGGCTTGGCTTTTCCTGTTTGGGATTCCTAGATGCTAGGCTCACTTTCTTTAGTACTAACTCCTTTGATTAGAATTTCTGAATCTTTACTCTTTTGTTGTAATACTTAGTAGTTTGATTTTGATAAGTTATAACCCTATTATGGAATTACTCCCTTTCTTCTAATAAATCTAAATTGATCCTGAGTTGTTCCTCATTTTTTTATTCAGTGAAATGTTGGATTCTATGGGTTTCTAGTCCCATCTCAACCGGGATCACTGCTTTAGTCCTAAAGGCTAAGGAGAATAGGGTTTCCCTAGTTTGAGACATTATTATTGTTCGATAGGCCCATAGGATATTGGGACACTCTTCTACCCACAGTCCCTTTGAGGCTTCTAGACTTGTTTTAAATCCCTTCAATAGAGTTCTAATGGTGACTTTATAGCCTGACCATTAGCTTAAGGGTGGATTAGGAATGAGTAATGATTCTGAATCCCTAAGTCAAAGTAGAACTTTTTGAGGACATCATTATTAAACTGTTTCCTATTGTTGGTTATGAGAACTCTGGGTATTTCAAAGCGACGTATTATTGGTTTTCATATGAAACCTCTAAGCTTGTGTTGAGTGATAGTGGCTAATGGTTCTACCTCTATTTTTGGTAAAATAATCAATAGCAACTGTTGCAAACCTATTTAGTTCTTTGTTGATTGATAGAGGATCTACTACATCAATGCTCCATTGCTCAAATGGTAGAACCAACAAGATAGGAGTGAAATTATTTCAAAGCAAAAACTACAGCAAACAATTCTTTTTTAGTTGTTGAACAATTTATTTGAGCATCATTCAAAGTTTTGCTTGCATAGTAAATCACATGTGGTTTCTTATTCTTTCTTTGCTCCAACACATCACCTATAGCATAATCACTTGCATCACACATTAGTTCAAAAGGTAGAGTCCAGTCAGGGGGCTGCATTATTGGGGCAGAAATTAACATGCCTTTAAGCTTATCAAAAGTTTTTTGGCATGCTTCACTTCACACAAAAATTACGTCCTGACTCAGAAGATGACACTGGGTTTTGTTATGGTACTGAAATCTTTTATGAATTTCCTGTAAAAGCCTGCATGTCCTAGGAATGATCGAACATCCTTTACAGTCTTGGGAGCAGACAAGTTTTCAATTAGATCTATTTTTGCCTTGTCAACTTTCATGCCCTCAGATGACACAATGTGACATAAGACAATGCCTTGTATTACCATGAAATGACATTTTTTTCAATTAAATACTAGATTGGCCTCCAGACATCTTACCAATACCTTCTTTAGGTTGGTCAGACATGAATCTAATGAGTCATCATAGACAGATAAATCATCTTGATTGTACTCGAAATACCTATCTAGAAAATAGTAAAATTCATGGCCTACAATTCTTTCTAAAACCTGGTCAAGAAAGGAAAGAGGGAAATGGTCTTTCCTAATCACCAAATTGAGTTTTCGATAGTTAATACACATCCGCCATCCTATGACAACTCTAGTTGGTACTAGTTCATTGACTTTATTCTTGACCACTGTGACCCCAGACTTTTTGGGCACAACTTGAGTTAGACTACCCCATTTGCTATTAGAGATGAAAAAGATTATCCCTGCATCTAAGAGTTTAAGCACTTCCATTCTCACAACTTCCTTCATGTGAGGGTTTAGTCGTCGCTGCATTTGACGAGAGGGTTTTGAATCCTCTTCCAGGTATATAGCATGATTGCAGATTAACGGGCTTATACCTTTCAAGTCAACGATGGTCCACCTAATGGTATTTTTATGACTTTTAAGAACTTCAATTAGTTTAGACTCTTGCAAGTCTGTGAGTTTAGATGAAATTACCACTGAGCATGACTCGTCCTATCTTAGGAATGCATATTTAAGGTTAGATAGGAGGGGTTTCAATTCAGGCTTTGGTGACCTGACATTTGATGAGAGTGACTTTGTGCCACTTGATGAAAGTTTCTCAAATTTAGGGGTCCATCATCTGTTGTCTCAAATGTGATAGATTTTGACTGAGAAGATTCAATGAGGTTTTCATAGAATGTGTTATTCAGATGTTCCTGAACCAACGACTTAATAAAATTTATCTCTCTCTCTTCTTTGTCTTCTCCTCGGTGTTTGGCAACATTGAAAATATTCAGCTCAAGAGTCATATTCCCAAAGGTCAATTTCATGACCCCATTCCTGCAATTGATTAGTGCATTTGAAGTTGCTAGTAAGGGTCGACCAAGAATGACGGAAATTGGGTTCTCTGAATGCTTTGCTGGCTGGGTATCTAGCACGATGAAGTCAATAGGGAAAACAAAGTTGTCCACTTGGACAAGTACATATTCAACAATGCCCCTAGGGACTTTGACAGATTTGTCTGCCAAATGGAGTGTAACACTGGTAGGTTTGAATTCTCCCAGTCCTAACTGCTGGTAAATAGAAAATGGGAGCAAATTGACACTTGCTCCAAGGTCTAACAATGCTTGTTCAATTCTAAAGTTTTCAATAACACATGACACAGTTGGACACCCAGGGTCTTTGTATTTTGGAGGAGTTTTGTGTTGAAGTAAGGCACTAACATGTTCTATCAAGAAAGCTCTTTTTTGGCATAAGAAGGAACCTGTTTGATTGCATCCAGAAGTGGGATGTTGATTTTCACTTGCTTAAAAAGCTCATAAATTTCAGGTTGATTATTCAACTTCTGTGCTGTTTTGAGTCTATGAGAAAAAGGAGCAGGAATAGGATATGAGGGTCCCTGTTCTTTTAATGGTTCTAGTTCTTGTTCAATCACAAGTTCAGGCTCCTCCTCAATTACAAGTTTAGGCTCTTTTGGTTCAGGTTCAACTGGTGAGTTGACTTAGGTTTTGGCTTGGGAATTAGCATGTCTCTAATGGTCTTGTCCATCACCTTGCCACTTTTCAGTGTAGTGATAACTCGGGCTTGGTCTTGTGGAGTTTCCATGATTGCAAAATTTTTCACCTAGAATTGGCCTTGTGGTGGTTTTGGTTGGGTAAGAAACTTGCCCTTCTCATGTGTGGTCATGGATTGGGTCAATCTTTGGATGTGGCTTTTAAGATTCTCGAAAGATTGAGTGGTCTGGGTTTAGAATTCAGTAAAAGCTTAAGTGGAACTATTGTTATAGTTCATTTGGCTGTGCATAAATTGATTCAAGGTATCCTCAAGGCTCCTTTTTTGTGGTGGTTGGTATGGTTGATATGTGGGAGGTTCTTGAGGTGGTGGGTGGGAACCTTGTTGTTGGTTCATAGGAGTTGGTTGTGTGTTTCTCCAATTGAAGTTTGAGTGGTTCCGCCACCCTAGATTGTATGTTTTAGAGTATGGGTTGGAGTAAGGCTTGTTGAAGTTAGAAACGACATTTGTTTGTTCCAACAAAATTTCTTTGAATGCCAAAATGGTTGGACACTCCCCAGTAGGGTGTCCTGTTAGTGCACAAATCCCACACACTTGTTCTGTGGGAGAGCCAACATCAACTTGATGAACCTTTTTCATCTCTAAAGCTTTAAGCTTTCGAGATAGGGTGAACATTTTTGCTCTTAGGTCATCATCATCTCTTAAGACATACTTACCCCCTTAGGACGTAGATGATTTGACTTCAACAATGGTAGGGGAGGCTGAGTCCCATATCTGAGAACCGTCAGATATGGTGTCACAAAAATTGAATGCCTCCTCCAAACTCTTGCTCAAAAATTCTCCTTGAGCCATCATTTCGACAAACTGACGTAGTCTAGTGGGCAAGGAGTCATAGAAAAATTCTATCAAAGTCCAATTCTCAAAAGCTTGGTGTGGATAGGACTGGAGCAGATCCTTGAATCTCTCCCAACTTTGGTATAAAGGTTTCTTCTTCTTTGATCGAAAAATTCATGATTTACCTTTTCAGTGCATTATTGCAGGGTATAGGCAAAACTTTCTGAAAAATTCATTTTGTAGTACCCACCAGTCAGGCATTGAAAGAGTTTTTAAAGAATTTAACAATTGCTTAACTTTATCCTTTAGAGAAAATGAAAAAAGTTTAATTTTGGCGAGCTCAGAATTGTCTTGAAAGGTTCCACATACTTTCTTAAACTCTTTTATGTGCAGATATGAGTTTTCTGTTTTGAGTCCATGAATTAAGGGAGTAGTTAAAATGTCCCCGTCTTTACAGTAAAAAAGGGTGCATCTTTAGGAAAGAAAAAACAAGAGGGGACACTATTTCTTATGAGATTTAAGTAATCCCGCAGAGTTCGAATGTTAGGCACTTCTCCCTCTCTCACAGATACCTCTCCTTGTCTCTCATTATTTGCTATTCTACTTTCACAAGAGCCTGCTACTGATCTAGGTGAAGGTGGTTTTAGTTGATTCACAGACCCAGAAGATTTTGCCGGCAAAAATTTTGATAGTGAGGAGCGTCCTTAGACATAAAAACAATTAAAATAAATTTATACACAGTGAAGCAAATATATATACAAAAAGAGAGGTCTTTTTACCTTTTACCTTAAAACACTTTTTATGGTTCCTTGATAACGGTGCCAAAAACTTGACTTGATCTGATATGTGTACACTTAAGTGAAGGCGGTCAAGTTGTAGTAATAATCTGGTTAAGTCTGGAGTCGAATCCACAGGGAACTAAGATTAGTGTTCTGAAGTAGCAGTGATAGAGACCAAGTAATTGGAAACCTTGAGAGTTTGAAGGTATGAGATTTCCTGAATAAAATATAAGATTATTTCCAAGAGTTTTCTAGACAAAATATAAGATGAATTCAAATGTAAACAATCACCCTTTAGTTTGAGGATCAAAACATGTAGTTAATCATCTAGTTTATTATACTTGTGCTTGATAACTCAATTAACTCCCATGTCAATAGCAAGTTAATTGGAAGATAAAGATGGACTGTGAGAATTAAGCACATGGTTCCGATGCCTTTTTAGAAGTTTACAAGAATTGTCTGTGCCAAGACTCAATCCGTCTACAAACAAACAAGTGTTTCTACAAGGCATCCAACCACGACATTAAAGTTTCATTCTTTAGATAAAACACAATAATGGTGAAGATTGAAATGTTGTCATGAAGATCTAGTCAGGGTACTTGCCTTGAACCAACAGGTCTTTCTATGGAAGAGTCATCCGTGACACATAGAGAACCCACGATTATACAAAGTACTTTAACTTTGCTATATGCATTCAATCATTCAATAAGCAAGTGAAATATAAAACATTAAAGCATAAAAAAAATGCACAAATATAACTTCTGAATAATTTTTACATATTCATCACCTCTTACTAAAGAGTGAGTGAGGAACTACTCACTTTTCATGACTTGGGTAAAGTTAGAAAAGTGAGTGATGCTCATCCCTCTAAGTAGAGAACTTACAAGGTAAATATAATAAGTGAGGAACAGATCTTCGATGAAGAATGAGTGAATCACGTTCTACCCTTCATGGCTTTGGTAAAGCTCTAGAAAATTGGAAGAGTTTCACTCCTCTAAGAAAGACGAAATCTCAAGCAATGGAAGTGAAAGACAGTAAATGAAAGTGGAAGAAAGCTACACACTTTTGGAGGGTTTCCACCACAACCAAAAGAGGATCTATCTCCCTTGATACAAGTAAATATTAGACTAAATATATGAGTGAGAGTCTAAGCCTCTATCTAGCTCTTGACTAGTTCTTGGTATAGTCCAAGCCTTACAAACCAAGTCCTAGTATTTTACAAGAACTCCTCCGCTAAAGGCTTCTCCAAAGGGAGTATTTATAGGCAAGGAGGAGGGGGGGGGGAAAGACAAGAGAGTGTGAAGGAATATTGTATACCGCTTAAGTCCAAGTGAAAAGCCAACTACTCTGCAGCATGCCTGTGGAGAACGTTTGAACGTGAGTTGGCGTTCGAACGTTGTATCTGTTTTTCCTTTATGGGCGTTTGAACGCCAGATGAGGCTTGACCTTCTCACTCAAGTGGCCTGTGGTCTTTTGTGGAAATCTATTTCCACACTCCATGCACATCTTGGCATTTTGCACTCATCAGTCTTGTTTTCAATCAATTCAAGTGGACGTTCAAACGTGAGTTGCCGTTCGAACGCGGTACTCAAGTACATCAGAGTCTTCCTTCTTGGCTGCAACACGCCATGTCTCAGCAGTCTGGTCTTCAATCCATTCAAGTGGACGTTCGAACGTTCTTGGCTTGGTCCAAGCTTTTTCAATTTTTCTCCAAAATATGCTGGTGTTGCATGAAAGTTTGATACTCATTGCCTTTAGTCCCTTGTACAATTTATGGCCTAAAATGTCATCATTTAAACTCCATCAAAGTATATTTAGTCTTAAAAGAGCATAGTAATATGCTAATTTTAACCACTAATCAACACCTCTTGACTAGTTTAAAAATTTTAAAGGCCACAATAATATGAATTTTAACATAAACCTATTGGTGGAAATGATTCACGATTTGAATGGTCTTAGCCTTAGAAAAATTGAAAGGCCTGTGTTTAGGAAACTATATCCACCATGGGTCGATTTTGAGGAATTTCTAAGACGATATAAAATCCTAGAATTTCACCTTTAATCTTGTGAAGGAAATCAATCGACTATTGTAACACCCCAAATTCATATTCATGCATTAACTATCTAACAACCATTAAGCCATAAAAACATACTAAATAAATTATTAAAATAATAAAACGATCCATTAATCTAATAAATAACAAAACAAATCCCAAATCCAACATAATAACTCCTTAAGGTTACATCCAAAACCAAAGTAATAATATTCCAACCAACTAACTAATAGAAACTAAAAATATTGTTTCATCATGAGAGTGCAAAATTTATAACTAAAGAAAACATCTCTAAGCATCCATTTTCGGATCCATTTCATGATCTGCCTCAACATCTCAATCTACTTGCTCACCTAGAGTTATATCTTCCTCAATGCCAAAATTTGAAAAATGTTTATATTGTAGGATGAGTGAACAAGCCTAGTAAGAAAACCTTCTTAAACCTAAACAAAGTTTCAAAATAATAAAACAGGTAAGTCTTAGTTTGTAAAATAACATATAATAATTTGAAGTAAACTAGTGACACTTAATAAAGATACCAAGTTTATGGTATAAAAATGATAAAGTTCACAGTAAATAGAATAATTCACAAGTACAAACTTATAAAATCATGATATCTCAAGAATATAGGTTGACCAGCATAA
>CAUOFW020001672.1:0-76455 GCA_963454935.2 Ilex paraguariensis | reverse complement strand
TTGACAAATTTCCTTGTTGTTTCCTAACCTATAAACATCACCTTTTAGCATGTATAGTATATGAATAAAGGGAGTGTCACTCCTAGGGATGATGTCAAAAGAAAGGGCAACGGAATGGTGGATGAATGAGATTTCAAATGTGAGTATGTGTGAACAAAAGTGCTCCCCAAGCGCAAGGAGACTTTCGCGGATCGTGTTTTACTTGGTGGTATTCCAAGGTCGTTTCCACGGGGAAGGAAGTAAACCGAGGGGAGGTGATTTTGGGAGAAAGAAAGTGTAAAATCTTTGATTGTTGGAAGTTGTTTGGTGAAGTTGTTTTGATGCTAGTAAAATGAGAAACAAATGTTGGCAAATCCAAGAGGTCACTCCAATAGGAATACCGTCTCAACTCGAAACCCTCCTCCAATAGAGCATGAATGAACGATTGATTCGTGGGAAGCTAGGGGTAAGATTGGTGAGTATCTAAGCATAAACCGTGACTAGGCCTACGGAATATCAAAGACTCACCAAGTTATCCACCCTCAACCCAGTCAAACCGAACCATTGAACTCTGAAAGAGGGGAGGAGAATGAGTTGAAATGGTATACCCAAGTGGAGGTTCCTCTTGGTTTTGCCAACTAAGAGATTTAGCTATTCATGCTTAAAATAAAGACAACAATATGATGAGAAGACATTATGAAAAAATAAAGACTAAAGCTAAGCATAAACGAATTGCATAAATTTAACTTCCGGATAACCACCTCTTACTAAAGATTGGATGAGAAACTACTCACTCTTCATGGTTGTTAAAACTAGAAAAGTGAGTGATGCTCATCCCTCCAAGTAGAGGAGTTACAAGGTAACACATTTTACACAAGGAGCCGATCTTCGACAAAGAATGAGTGAATCACGTTCCACCCTTCACGGCTTTGGTAAAGCTCTAGAAAAGTGGAAGAGTTTCACTCCTCTAAGGGAAGAAGGAAGCTCAAGCAATGGAAGTAAAAAGAGCAATAACACAATAAAAGAAAGCAATACTTAAAGTAAAAGAAAGCAATAAATTAAAAGGAAGCAAGAATACAATAAAAGAAAGCAATACTTAAAGAAAGCTATAAGCAATAAGGAAAGCAATAATACTTTTGGAGGGTTTTTCACTACCAAAGATGAATGCTTTACAAGTCCTAAGGGGTGGTATTTATAGGCAACAAGGGAGGGTGAAAGTCTTGTTAGGTGCCTTGAATCTTGTTAGGTGGACTTGAAAAGTCTTGTTAGGTGGATTGAATCTTGTTAGGTGGACTTGAAAATCTTGTTAGGTGGGACTTGAAAATCTTGTTAGGTGGCCTTGAATTCTTTGATCCCCCTTTGTTTTGAGCTTTGATAATTGGCACCCCAGTAGTTTGTAGCTTTAATGCAATTGGCTCCCAGTAGTTTGTAGCTTTGACGCACAAAATCCTGAAAAGAACAACAATTAATGCATTATCCTTTATTCACACACTAATTCTAATTTGATTTATTTTGACTAGTTTAACTTTATTCAACTAACACAATTTACCTATTAAATTATGCCTTAATTAGGGTTAATCACACCCCCCAACCTAAATATTACTAGTCCCTAGTAAAAACAACACATAACAAAATAAAATCACTTTCGTAGATAACACGATTGCATTTAGCATATGCAATAAGCCGTTAAACCCTAGGTGATCCCTAGTGGACGAGTTTTGTCTCGTGAAGGTTTCCAGTGAAGCTACCTACAAACTCCAATTAAAAGATGTGTATATGTAAGATTTCTTGTCAAAATGAGTTAGCAACAGAATCATTGAGGCACACATCTCTAATTTTGAATTGTTTCCCGAACACTTCTCTGTCATTGGTACGTACTCTATACAAAAATAAACACTTGTTACATTGGTATTTGGAATTCCTTGTGTAGTAGGAATGATCATTCTAGTAGCAAGAATTGTTATATAACAAACATTCTACTTTATCACCTTCCATGGATAGCTTTGATTTCTCAAATCTCTCTTAGAAGCTCTCAGCAAAAAAATTCACTCCGATTATAGTGACTTGTCTCTCAAAGGGCATGTGATCAGAGGATGGTCAATCGAAGAATCACATGCACAGTTAGAAAGGGAGTGAAAGTCTTAAGAAAGTAGGCTAATCATGTTCTTGGCATAATCTCATGGAAGAATATCAATGCAATTAAAGAAATACTATTTAACATACCCAGTTTTCGGTCGACAACACACACATGCATTAGACTTGAGATCAATTAGGACTTTTATAGGTTGTAATGTGGCCAGAGGTTAGTGGCTAATGAAATGACGTCAATGGTATTCAAAAGCTATCCCCTTTTTTAATGTAGCACACCTCTTTCTTGCTTTTCAGTCTTTTGCCTAGAAATGGTATTTTTTTTTTCGATTCTTCATTGAACAGTAGCCACCATCTTTTTCTGTTTTTCTTGCCTTTCTATGTCATACCGATTTATAAGAGGGTGCAAGAAAAATTGGATAGCAAGGTATGTTAAGTGTATTTTTTTTTTTGTGGCTCGGTTATCATATGTTTTTCGAAAAAAAAAATCATCATTCATTGAAGGCTCAAACATGGCTAACTAGGGATATAATTTGTAGAAGCAATGGCTAAGGTTCAAAATCAACTCAAAGATGGCCTAAAATCCTTTCTCAAGTATGTGCCTGTGTCGCATGCAAAGGTTCCCTGTAGGATATGTCAATAGATTACTTTAGTTGCATTTAATCAAAGCAAGTTTAATGAGATTATTCAACAATTGAAAGTGAAAGAGCTTACTTGAGTAAATGTTGATTGTCTCTCAGAAAGCATCGTAAGGCTCAAAACTTACCATGGTATTCTTCGTTATCTCCACTGGTTATGTCAGGTTTCAAAGAATGTCAGTTATATTATAATTCTATTTTCGAGTCTGGTCATTCTGTACCTTAAGATTAACAAATACCAATGTACATTTGACATTTAAGCATAGAGAAAATACCATTTTTCAAGGAAATGCAGTTTTTTTTTTCACTCGAATAAAAATCAAAACTATTTACATACACATTTATCTATGAAAATTTACAAAAAGACTAAATGCACATATTGAACTTGGAAAACTATGGTGTCTCAGGATAGGTCCCTACCCACGCTACAAGTTGGCATTTTAGGACAATCCTTACTCGACCCACATTTTTATTTCAACAAAAAGACTTTGTACATAAACAAATATTTACAAAAAAAAATTTCGGACCATTAACCTTCATCCCCAAAACACATTTTTCACAGCTTTGTCATTATTAGTTAAAATTAATCCGAGTCGTCGCTTGTGTCTATGTCATTATTAGTGACCCTTCCCACTTCTTGTCGCACATAACGTGTAAGTCCCGGACTGGTATAAGATGGCGTCTCAGGAAAATCCTTACTCTGCCCATACACTATCCAGTTTAATCGATCGGTTGCACGACCCGAAATTGGTTCAGAACACTGATTGTATTTTTTCATGTGAAAACACCTGCCACATTGTTTACAAGCACCCAACCGTTGGCACGACGACGTTTAGCAAAAGTACTTCTGCCACACAATGGTTTTGCTTGTGCTTCTCGGATTTCAATTTTTCTGACTACTCTTGTTTTTCTCATGATCACAGCATGCACATCAGATGGAAATGTGCGCAAGACTCCCAAACTAAACCAAAAAATTTTAACATCCATGCTTTCTATGCTTTAAGACTCACTATCTGGTTCTTTAACGTCTGCCAGTCACAAAGACGATTGACGCTGCATTTGATGTGATCATGAAATATAAGCAAAAATGCTGTAAAAATACGCAATCCAGAACAATCTTTTTTTTTTTAAATACAAACGAAACTATAACAAACTGGAATCGTAGATCACACCCCCCAACCTAAATCGAACATTGTCCCAATGTTTCGAATTTACCAGTGTGTAGAGTTTGAGATCAGTTGTAGGGTAGAGATCTGTTCAACTGTCGAAACCTACAAAGAAAATACACAAATTAATCTTCTCTACGCAGATCTGGGTTTTCGCTAGGACGAAAACCCTTGATTTTAAATGCAGACAGAAGAAGAAGAGCCATGTACAAATAGAGTAAACAAATGCCGAGCATGAGACAAACGACTGGGTCTTCGGGGAATATGGTCATGGGATTGTTGGGAGTTGGGTCGTGTTATAGAGAATAGCACAATAGAAATAAGAAGAAGAAGAAGACGAAGAAAGAGGAAAAGCGGTGGGTGTAAAGATCTGTTTAGCTGCCGAAACCAACAAACAAAACACAACAATTAACCCACTCGAGGGAGATTTGGGTTAGGCTGGAAACCCCTCACCCTAAGTGTGAGCAGAAAAAGAGCACCCATGAACAAATACAAACATATAAGGCAAATTATTAAACAAAGGACTGGGTTGTCGGCGTATATGGTCATGGATTTGCATGGGTGGTTTGTTTTTACAGAGAACAGAGAGAACGACGAAGAAGAAGAAGAAGAAGAAGAAGAAAAGAGAAGGAAGAAGAAGGGGAGACCAATCACCGGTGGATGGGAGAAAAAAAAATGAAAGCCTTATAAAGGCATCCTATTTTTTTTAATTTTTTTATTTTTTGTGTCGGCAGCCGCATATCCGTGCGGAATATTCCCACCATTTTTTTAGTGTCGGCAGACGCGAATATTCGCGCGGAATATTCCCACAAACATTGGTGTAATATGCAAATAGTGCAACCTCACCCCCCAACTTGATTCATGCAGTGTTCTAAAACAAATATGATATTCAATGATGGACAGTAAAAAGATAAGAAGGGTTAGAGAACACCTCGCACTTGAGCTTTGACAAAAACACCAATATCTGCGACTAAGAAAAACAAAACTATACGACAAAAGAACATAATTAACATGGAATAAAAAAATAAAGTAAATAAAAACCTGTACATTAAAAAGCAAAAAAGAAAAACTAATTATTCCTTCACAACTTTCGGGTATACCGGATCCATCAAATTCTCCTCCACCACTTGTTCTTCAAAGCCCCCAAAAAATGGCTTAAGTCTTTGGCCATTGACCTTGAATGTCTGGCCATTTTCGGGGTTTTGAACATCCACAGCTCCGTTGGGGTAGGCCACCTTGACAAGATAGGGGCCATCCCAACGGGATCGGAGTTTGCCTTGGAAAATGGAGAGGCGAGAATTGTATAAGAGTACTTTTTGCCCGGGCTCAAATGATTTCCTCACAATGGAGTTATCATGAAAGATTTTGGCCCTTTCTTTTGAGATTTTGGAGCTCTCATACGCATCTCGTCGAATCTCTTCCAACTCATTCAGCTCTAACTTCCTATGATCACCGGCCATTCTCAAATTAAAATTTAAAGTCTTAATGGCCCAATAGGCCTTGTGTTCCATTTCGACTGGCAGGTGGCAAGCCTTTCCATAGACAAGCCGGTAGGGAGACATGCCCAAAATAGTTTTAAAGGCAGTGCGGTATGCCCAGAGGGCATCGGTCAATCTATCGGACCAATCCTTCCTGTTTGGGTTAACCATTTTTTCTAGAATGTTCTTTATCTCCCTATTGGCTAGCTCGGCTTGGCCATTTGTTTGTGGGTGATAGGCAGTGGATACTTTGTGAGTGACGCCATATTTGAACATTAGAGATGCAAATGGCCTATTACAGAAATGTGATCCACCATCACTTATTATTGAACGAGGCATCCCAAACCTTGAAAAGATGTTCTCCTTGAGAAACTTGACTACGACTCGGTGGTCATTAGTCTTGGTCGGGATAGCTCCACCCATTTGGACACATAGTCCACTGCCAGGAGGATGTACAAATAACCAAATGACATAGGGAAAGGACCCATGAAGTCGATGCCCCAACAGTCGAATATTTCTATGACAAGTATTGGTGAAAGGGGCATCATGTTTCTTTGGGTCACACTACCCAACCGTTGGCATTTGTCGCATCCCTTACAAAATGAAACACAATCTTTGATAAGAGAGGGCCAGTAAAAACCTGATTGAAGAATTTTGGCCGAAGTCTTTTTCGCTGAGAAATGTCCACCGCAAGCTTGTGAATGGCAAAATGCAAGGACATCCCGCTGTTCATTTTCAGGTACGCATCTCCTCATGATTTGGTCGGGGCAATACTTGAACAAATACGGGTTGTCGAAGTAGAAGTACTTCACATCTGCCATAAATCGTCTTCGATCTTCTGGGCTCCATTGCGGTGGTGTCTGTCCTGTTGCAAGATAGTTACATATATCAGCATACCAAGGACATACAGAGTGAATTGACAGCAAATGCTCATCAGGAAAAAAATCAGGGATAGGAATGTGCTCATCGGCCTCTTGCACCACAAGCCGGGATAAATGATCCGCCACCACGTTCTCAACTCCTTTCTTGTCCTTGATCGTCAAGTCGAATTCTTGTAGGAGGAGTATCCACCTAATGAGTCTCGGTTTTGCATCTTGCTTAGACAACAAATACTTTAAAGCAGAGTGATCAGTAAAGACAACAATAGGCGAACCAATGATGTAAGCACGAAATTTATCTAAGGCAAACACTACTGCTAGCAATTCTTTTTCGGTGGTAGTGTAATTCATCTGAGCCTCATTAAGTGTTTTGCTAGCATAGTGTATCACATATGGTCTATTTTCCTCCCTTTGACCGAGCACTGCGCCGACCGCGTAATCACTTGCGTCGCACATGAGCTCAAAAGGTAGATCCCAATTGGGTGGTCGCATGATCGGAGGTGTGACTAGCATGCTTTTAAGTTTTTTAAAGGATGCCTCACAATCATCCGACCACTCAAATGGGACCTCCTTAGACAGCAGGTTGGTCAAGGGTCGGGCCAATGCACTGAAATTCTTTATGAATCGACGATAAAAACCTGCATGGCCCAAAAATGACCGGATGCCTTTGATGGCTCTTGGCGTAGGGAGGTTGGAGATGGCCTCCACCTTGGATTTATCGACTTCAATACCCCTTGCCGAAACTATATGGCCAAGCACAATTCCTTCTGTCACCATAAAGTGACACTTTTCCAATTCAAGACTAGATTCTTCTCCTCACATCTTGTTAGAACTTTCTCCAAGTTTGCCAAACATCCCTCGAATGAATCCCCAAACACCGAAAAGTCATCCATAAAGACCTCCACTATCTTTTCCACCATGTCACTGAAAATTCCCATCATACAGCGTTGAAAGTCCCCGGAGCATTGCACAGTCCAAATGGCATGCGGCGGTAGGCAAAGGTACCATAGGGGCATGTGAAAGTGGTCTTCTCTTGATCCTCCAAAGCAATCTCAATCTGATTGTAGCCGGAGTATCCATCTAAAAAATAGTAGAATAGATGCCCCGCTACTCGTTCTAGAACTTGATCGAGGAATGGCAATGGGAAGTGGTCTTTCCTTGTGCAAGCGTTCAACTTTCGGTAATCAATGCACACCCTCCATCCGGTGATTACTCTTGTAGGAATAAGCTCATTCTCATCATTCTCAACCACCGTAACTCTGGATTTCTTAGGTACTACTTGCGTGGGGCTAACCCACTTACTATCGGCAATTGAAAAAATGATCCCCACATCAAGTAGTTTCAGAACCTCATCCCTTACCACCTCCTTCATGATGGGATTCAACCGCCTTTGTGGTTGTCGAGAAGGTTTGGAATCCTCCTCAAGATATATGCGGTGGGTGCAAATGAGAGGGCTTATCCCCTTGATATCCGCAATGGTCCACCCAATTGCTCCTTTATGTTTTCTCAACACCTCCAAGAGTTCTTTTTCTTGTTCCATGTTTAATGTAGAGCTAATGACCACCGAAAATGTTTCACCTTTCCCAAGATAGGCGTACTTCAAATGGGTGGGCAAGGGCTTCAACTCCAAGTTGGGCTTTTGTTTCCGACGAAAAAATTTTATTTTCTCGATGGGATAACTCTTCGAATGTAGGGATCCACCTTTCCATCCCTTTCAAATCTTCTACCTCCTCTTGCTCATCATAATTCTCAAGATCCACAATTTCTTCTTCCTTAAATTTCAATATCCCCTCAGCTTCAAGTGCTCCTCAACCAAAGTGTCGATTCTATTGACCTCACTTACTTCCTCATCATCACCCGGTTGCTTTGCCAAGTTGAATACATTGTGCTCCATTGTCATATTCCCAAATGCCAACTTCATTAGACCGTTCCTGCAATTTATCACGGCATTAGATGTAGCAAGGAAGGGTCTTCCAAGTATTACGGGAATTTAGGAGCTAAGGTTTGCAACAGGATGTGTATCAAGCACAATGAAATCAACAGGGAAGTAAAATTTATCAATTTGAACTAAGACATCCTCAACTACTCCCCTTGGTGTACGGATACTACGATCCGCCAATTGAAGTGTGATTGAGGTGGGCTTCAACTCCTCCAGCTGCAGCTGTTGGTACACCGAGTAGGGAAGAAGATTCACACTTGTCCCCAAATCGAGGAGTGCTTGCTCCACTTGATAATTTCCAATGGTGATGGCTATGGTTGGACAACCGGGGTCTTTGAATTTGGGAGGAGTGTTAATCCTCAAAATTGAGCTCACTTGCTCGGTGAGGAATGCTTTCTTGTGGACATTCAATTTTCTCTTCACCGTGCATAAGTCCTTCAAAATCTTAGCACATGATGGAATTTGCTTGATGGCGTCGAGGAGTGGAATGTTAATCTTCACCTACTTAAACATTTCCAAAATATCAGCATAATTAGCCACCTTGACAGGTGGCTTCAAATGACTTGGGAAAGGGGCAGGCAAGGGAGGAATAAACACACAATCATCAATTAATTTTCCTTTCTCAACAACCTCTCTTTCTTTCTCTTCACGCACCTCACTCTTGTCGGCGTCACCTAAGAGATCTTTTTCTTTTGGCAATGTGGTTTTGGGTGAGACCGTAGGCAAAATGGTTTTGTCAATTTCTTTGCCACTGCGGAGGGTGGTGACAGCTTTGAGTTGATCGCAACTCTCTTTCGAAGGTTTCGATAACTCAACAAGGTGTTGACCCCTAGGGTTCTCTTGTGGTTGAGCGGGGAACTTTTCCTTTTTTTGTTGAGATGCCCCTATGGAGTTTGTCAACTTTGTGAGTTGGGCTCTTACATCATTGATGGCTGTGGCATTTTGGTTATTGATGACGGTTTGGCTTTGAATGAAGGAATGAACCATATCCTCCAAATTCCTTTTGTGAGGAGGTTGGTATGTGGATGGATTGGACGGTCCTTGAGAAAAACTTTGTGGAGGTGGATTTGGTGAAAAATTCTGTGGTGGTGGGTTTGACAAATACCCTTGTGAATTGGTCCGGGGGTATTGAGAGCTAGATGCTTGCCCTTGACCATGGTATTGGTTTTTCTTGGGAGGCAGGAGAGATGCATATGCACTTGAACCATGAGGAATGAGGTTTTCATTTCTCCAACTAAAATTTGGGTGATTACTCCAACCCGGATTGTAAGTATTCGAATTGGGAGAAAATGATTGCCTCGTTTGGTTGAATGCATGGACTTGTTCATGGTACGCTTCTTTAAGGGTCGGAATGTTTGGGCAATCCGATATGGAATGCTCCATACATTTACAAATTGAACAACCCTCCTCGGTTCGTGACACATTAGACACCTCGTGTCTCTTATTGACTTCAAGACTCTCAACTTTCCTTGACAATTTAGCAATTTTTGAAAACAAGTCTTCCCGGTCTCTTAAATCATAAATCCCTCCCCCTTGAGTTTGGAAAGTCTTTTGAGGAGAAGACCTTGGTACATCGGTGGGATCTGTAATGTCCCATAATTGTGTATTTTGTGCTAATGTATCAAAGTAATCTAAGGCCTCATCAGGTCTTTGTTCAAAAACTCCCCATTACACATCATGTCAATGAACTATCGATGGCCCGGTGTGATTCCTTCATAAAAGAAACTCACCAATTGCCATGGTTCAAAGCCATGATGTGGAAGGGATTGTAGCAATTCCTTGTACCTCTCCCAACATTGATAGAATTGTTCATTGGGCTTTTTCGAAAAGTTTTGAATTTGCTTTTTTAGGGCAGTGGTTTTATGCACCGGAAAGAATTTGTTCAAAAACTCAAAAATCATTTGGCTCCACGATGTGATGGTTCGAGGCCTTAAGGAAATAAGCCACGTTTTTGCCTTGTCTTTTAGGAAAAAGGGAAACAATTTCATTCTAGCTATCTCTTCTATCCCATGATTGGGGAGGAAGGTTGCAACCATTTCCTCAAAATCCCTTATGTGTGAATAGGGGCTCTGAGTTTCAAATCCGTTGAACGTGGGAATTAGTTGCAACATCCCTGGCTTAACTATGAAAAGATGAGCTTGGACCGGAAGGAGGATGCATGATGGTGTGGTGTTTCGTGTTGGTTGTAGGAAATCTCTCATTGACCTCACCGGGAGATCCATTTGAAAATTATTCCCCTCATTCACGGGAGGGGGAAAATTCATTCTCGGATTGGGTATTTGGGGTTCTTGTGGTCCCCCACCCCTTTGGACATTTGGATTTGCATCTATATTGTCAAAATTGTCACCCGCATCCTCGGGTTGTTCTTGGTTAATATTCATGGTAGAGGCCAAATTTTATCTAACAAGTCAGTTTCGGTCGTTCTGCCTCCACATAAAACAAAATATATACAAACAAAGTTATACACAAATAAGATTATATACACGGAACAACGTACCTCAGCCCATGATGAAGATCATAGGACTTACCTCCGTCGTCCGAAAATCACCTTCTTGGTTTGACACTTGCCTTCCCTGGCAACGGCGCCAAAAATGCTTGACAAATTTTCTTATTGTTTCCTAACCTATAAACATCACCTTTTAACATGTATAGTATATGAATAAAGGGGAGTGTCACTCTCCTAGGGATGATGTCAAAAGAAAGGGCAACGGAATGGTGGATGAATGAGATTTCAAATGTGAGTATGTGTGAACAAAAGTGCTCCCCAAGCGCAAGGAGACTTTCGCGGATCGTGTTTTACTTGGTGGTATTCCAAGGTCGTTTCCACGGGGAAGGAAGTAAACCGAGGGGAGGTGATTTTGGGAGAAAGAAAGTGTAAAATCTTTGATTATTGGAAGTTGTTTGGTGAAGTTGTTTTGATGCTAGTAAAATGAGAAACAAATGTTGGCAAATCCAAGAGGTCACTCCAATAGGAATACCGTCTCAACTCGAAACCCTTCTCCAATAGAGCATGAATGAACGATTGATTCGTGGGAAGCTAGGGGTAAGATTGGTGAGTATCTAAGCATAAACCGTGACTAGGCCTACGGAATATCAAAGACTCACCAAGTTATCCACCCTCAACCCAGTCAAACCGAACCATTGAACTCTGAAAGAGAGGAGGAGAATGAGTTGAAATGGTATACCCAAGTGGAGGTTCCTCTTGGTTTTGTCAACTAAAAGATTTAGCTATTCATGCTTAAAATAAAGACAACAATATGATGAGAAGACATTATGAAAAAATAAAGACTAAAGCTAAGCATAAACGAATTGCATAAATTTAACTTCCGGATAACCACCTCTTACTAAAGATTGGATGAGAAACTACTCACTCTTCATGGCTTTGTTAAAACAAGAAAAGTGAGTGATGCTCATCCTTCCAAGTAGAGGAGTTACAAGGTAACACATTTTACATAAGGAGCCGATCTTCGACAAAGAATGAGTGAATCACATTCCACCCTTCACGGCTTTGGTAAATCTCTAGAAAAGTGGAAGAGTTTCACTTCTCTAAGGGAAGAAGAAAGCTCAAGCAATGGAAGTAAAAGAGCAATAACACAATAAAAGAAAGCAATTCTTAAAGTAAAAGAAAGTAATAAATTAAAAGGAAGTAAGAATATAATAAAAGAAAGCAATACTTAAAGAAAGTTATAAGCAATAAGAAAAGGAATAATAATTTTGGAGGGTTTTCCACTACCAAAAGATGAATGCTTTACAAGTACTAAGAGGTGGTATTTATAGGTAGCAAGGGAGGGTGAAAGTCTTGTTAAGTGGCCTTGAATCTTGTTAGGTGGACTTAAAAATTCTTGTTAGGTGGCTTTGAATCTTGTTAGGTGGACTTGAAAATCTTGTTAGGTGGCCTTGAATTCTTTGATCCCCCTTTATTTTGAGCTTTGATAATTGGCACCCGAGTAGTTTGTAGCTTTATTGCAATTAGCTCTCCAGTAGTTTGTAGCTTTGACGCACAAAATCCTGAAAAGAACAACAATTAATGCATTATACTTTATTTACACACTAATTCTAATTTGATTTATTTTGACTAGTTTAACTTTATTCAACTAACACAATTTACTTATTAAATTATGTCTTAATTAGGGTTAATCACTAAGCATAAACGAAATGCATAAATATAACTTTCGGATAATCACCTCTTACTAAAGATTGGATGAGAAACTACTCACTCTTCATGGCTTTGTTAAAGCTAGAAAAGTGAGTGATGCTCATCCCTCAAAATAGAGGAGTTATAAGGTAAAACACTTTACACAAGGAGCCAATCTTCGACAAAGAATGAGTGAATCACGTTCCACCCTTCACGGCTTTGGTAAAGCTCTAGAAAAGTGGAAGAGTTTCACTCCTCTAAGGGAAAAAGGAAGCTTAAGCAAAGGAAATAAAAGAAAGCAATAACACAATAAAAGAAAGTAATAATTAAAGTAAAAGAAAGCAATAAATTAAAAGAAAGTAATAATACAATAAAAGAAAACAATAAGCAATAAGGAAAGCAATAATACTTTTGGAGGGTTTTCCACTACCAAAAGATGAATGCGTTATAAGTCCTAAGGGGTGGTATTTATAGGCAACAAGGGAGAGTGAAAGTCTTGTTATGACTTTGAATCTTGTTAGGTGGCTTTGAAAAGTCTTGTTTGGTGACATGAAAGTCTTGGTAGGTGGCCTGAAAGTCTTGTTAGGTGGCCTTAAATTCTTTGATCCCCATTTGTTTTGAGCTTTGATAATTGACACCTCAGTAGTTTATAGCTTTAATGCAATTGGCTCTCCAGTAGTTTGTAGCTTTGACGTACAAAACCCTGAAAAGAATAATAATTAGTGCATTATCCTTTATTCACTCACTAACTCTAATTTAATTTATTTTGACTAGTTTACTTTATTCAACTAACATAATTTACCTATTAATTTATGCCTTAGTTAGGGTTAATCACCATGGATGTAGAGGGACGCGCAATCATATGCCCAAAAATACAACCAATGTCAGAGGTTCACCTCGATAATCAAATGGCCTACAGGGGACTTGCATCCATTAACCAGCCCTTGGCCATTCGTCCAGTAGGGGCTCGACTTGGTTGGACCCCTGCCTAAGGCTCCTGGGAATAAGAGGTTCCTAATTGTAGTAACAAATTACTTCACCAAGTGGGTCGAGGTGGAGCCATTGACTCACATCCGTGACATAAACGCTAAGAAGTTCGTTTGGGGAAACATAGTCGTTAGATTTGGGGTTTCCTAAGCGCTTGTATCAGATAACGGGACTAATTTCACTAGCGGACGCTTCAAAGTCTTTTGCAAGCAACTTGGGATTCGTAATTTCTACTCTACCCCTGCATACCCCCAAGCCAATGGGCAGGCATAATCTTCCAACAAAATGATCATCAACGGGATCAAGAAGAGATTGGAAAAAGCTAAGGAAAAGTGGGCAGATGAACTGTTGAACATTTTGTGGGTATACAGGACCACCCCTCGGACCTCGACAGGGGAGACCCCTTACTCCCTGGCTTACGGGGTGGAGGCAGTCATACCTCTAGAAGTGGGACTCCCCACCATAAGGACGTAAGCTTTCGACACAAGGCGCAATAACTATAAACTTGACTTGGATTTGGATCTGGTGGAGGAAAGAAAGGAAATGGCTGCCTCGAGAGTGGCCAAATATCAGGAAAAGATTTTTAAACTTCACAACAAAAGAGTCAAGATCCGAGAATTTCAAGTCGGCGATCTGGTCCTCAGAAGAGTGATGACCAATACCCGAGACCCGGCGAATGAGAAAATGGGACCTACCTAGGAAGGACCTTACAAAGTGGTGTCATTAGGAAGCTTTGGATCGTATAGATTAGAAGATATGGGAGGAAAACTTGTAATACGACCTTGAAATGTGATAAATCTAAAGAAGTATTAATTTTGAGTATTGTCTCCCTAGGCACTTATTATTGTCTATGTCACAAGGGCAAGGCCCTGGAGGCAGAGTTCAAGGACTTCTGCCTCCGAAAGAAAATCAGGAGCAAGCCTCCTGAGGGCAAGGCCCTTGCCTCTGAAAGAAAATCAGGAAGCCTCTTGAAAAAGTAAGGCCCTGGAGGCAGAGTTCAAGGACTCCTGCCTCCGAAGAAAAATCAGGAGCAAGCCTCCTGAAGGGACAAAGCCCTAGAGACAGAGTTCAAGGACTTTTGCCTCCGAAGGAAAATCGAAAGCAAGCCTCCTAAAAGGGCAAGGGCCTGGAGGTAGTCCAAAGAACAAACCCCTAGGGAGGACATTACCCCGTGGGGGCGTACAACCCTTAGCAATGATGAAGTTGAACCAATCGGGCGGATCAACCAAATTGCTCCCCAGGTATCGGAGCTATGAAGATATTTCGTTACCACTAGTTACTACGGCATTAGTGTAAAAAAAAATGGTTTCAATAGATGATGCAGGTGCTTAAAAATGAAAAGAAAGTCATTCATTCCAAAAGAGGGGCTTTGTGTCCCCGAGAGCTACAAGAAGGAAAATATATTCAGATTCAAAAAGAACAGTTCAAAAAGAAGGAAGTCTTCATCTACTCCCTGGAATCTCCACCACATCGCTGCAAAGAGAGTCAGCACTAAAGGGATGGGCAGCAGCTGGGGCAGGCGGAGCTAGAGCAAGATCGGCAACAGGCGGGATCTGAGGAATGTCAGACTCGGGAGCAGAAGGGGCTGACTCTGGCAGGGCTTTATTAGATGGGATGAGGATTACCACCTCAAGTGGGTCTGCCAAAACTTGCATCGGCATTGGGGCCACACCCTCGACGACAATCTCAGCCTCGGCCTGCACCATCTCTACCAATGGCACATAGCTATGCATCTGGAAAAGTGGAGAGTCTGGAAGAACACCGGCGGCTTGGAGCGTCTCGTCCCATCCCTTTTTGAAGAACTCTTTGTTGTTCTCCTCAAAGGCGGGTAGTATGTTATCAGCAAACTCCTCTCGGATTTGCTCATCAGACTTCCTATTCTCTGTTTCAGCCCTGATCCTATCAAGCTCCTGGGTCAGAGCTCTCCTCCGACTTGACGATCCTCACCTCGGTTGCAGAAAGACGCTGCATCTGCTCCGTAATCCTCCTCTCAGCCTCGGCCAAAGCGGTACTTAACTTTTCAACGCCAACCTTTGCCGATTCACTGTCCTTGAGCAGTTGCTCAATCTGAGCGTCCTGGCCCGCGAGGATGGAGTCCCTGGCAGCCACGTCCTCGTTAGTAGTGGCCAAGGCTCCTTCAACCTCTTCCCTCTACTCTTGGGTTCGTTGAAGGTCCATTCTGGCTGCATGGTATCGTGCAGCGATTATGGAAATTTATTGAGTGGCCTACGAGGGAAAGAACTTGGTTAATTTGTCGGTGATACAGTAAGGAAAGACCAAACCAAATATGAACTTACCACCAGAGAGTTCTGAATGATGGAACGGAACAATGTGTTTGTTGTCCACCCCCTGTGAGCCTCCATGTCGGCCTCGAAGTGGAACGTCTCGCTCACTGCATTGGCGACATGGGGGTCCTGCAGAATAGAGTTATTGACCCTGATCACCCGGTTCATGTGATCAGTAGCCCGAGGGTTCCATTCTGTAGCTTTCACCGTCTAAGGCAGGGGAGGTGGAGTTTGTCGCTTCTGCTGCTGTCTTTGTTGTTGTTGTTGCTGCTGGGGTGAAGGGGGCAACCCACGGCCCCTCCCGCTTTCTTGTTGAGCGGAGGAGGCCCTGGACCCCCTACCAAGGCCGTCGTGCCTTAGCTTGGTCCTTCTCTCCTCTTTAACTTGAGGATCTCGATCACGCACCTGACCCCGACCAGTGGCCTTCGAAGGTGGGGGGTTGACGTTGGTTCCTATTGATGGGGCACCGCTGGTTGACCCTCGTCCTCTCCCTGTGACAAGGGTCTGCCTCAGCCTCAGCAAACCTAAGTCTATGCGGGGGGGAGGTGACACGGCTACCTCAAAGGCGTCCTCGGCATCTAGGGACTGGAGGATGTGGAAATCAGGCCACGAATCTCTCCTTGAGGTTCCCACCTTAGCGAGCAAAGGATCAAAGGTCTCTCTGGTCCCGAACTCTTCAACTTCAAAGGCGCTCTCTACTTCTGCCTCAGTAGCCCTATCAGGATCTTTCTCCAAGTTCTGCTCGGCCTCTTGTTACGCTGTCTAATTAAGGAGTTCAGACCACTGCAAAGGGTTAAAAGATTGGGGGAGTTGTAAAAACTTTTTGTACCCTACTATACAGTTCAGAAGAAGATGAGCGGCCTGGCCAAACCCGTCGTCGCCAACAAACTGCCAAATAGTGATGAGGTCGGCAAAGTTTACCAAAGAGCGAGGAGGAGGAGTGACTTCCCAAGCAGAGATGTCTGCACAAAAAGAAAAAAGGTTATCAACGCTTGCAAAATAATCCAAGGACAGTGAAAAATTGGACTCGAAGAAGCCAACGTATTTGTTGTTCTCCATTCAAGGGGGTACCTCAGACCATCGTGCTCAGGAGCGGTTCCCCGCTCCCAAGATCCACTGAAGATCAAAAAGTCATCCTTATACCCTTTATCCGAATTAGGGAGGTGAGTTACAAGGTACATGGATGACTCCCTGATTTTGAGGTAGAAGTTCTGCTGGGGCATGACCCTCAATAGGGAGTAGCAAAAAAGGATATCATTGAGCCCAACATTTATCCCGAGACGATTATTAAGCTCTAGGACCCCCATTATTATCCTAAAGACATTAAGGCAACACTGCCCTGGGAAGAGGTTGAAATGGGAGAGGAACTGGAGGAGTAGAGGAGGCAGGGGGAACCTAATTCCATCCTCTATGATCGCCTTGGTGTAAAAAGGCATCGCATCCTCGGCCCTGAAGTTACGGCTATGCAGGACTGAGTCGTACTCTTCTATGCCTATGTTCTGGGGATATGATATCGGGCCCTAAACCTATTTATCTGCTAGTCTCCCTTCACTTTGTACTTCCCTAACCTAGAGGGACTAGCTTGGGGATCCTCGGTGGCGGAGCGGTGTCGGGGCATCTCTAATAAAGAAAAAAGGGGGAAAAAGGAAAAAGGGTTTTTTCTACAAAGAACCCCAAAAGGTCCCCTGAGGGTTGGTCAAACGATGACAAAACAAAGTACCTCCGATTACCGAAAAATGAAAAGCAAAACCCAGAAGAAGGATGAAGAAGGAGGATGCAAGGACTCACCAGAATGTGAACGAAGACTTCTAAAGAACGTGGAGTGGTTCCTTTCTCGAGAAGGTTTAGAAGCAGGAGGGGGGTTTGCTAGTCTAAACTCCGGTGATGACTGATTGACAGACGATGTGACAAAGGGGGTCTCCGACGAGATTCCCGATGAAAGATCTCTGAGAATTCGAAATGGTAAAAGTGTGGGAAAGAGAGAGAAAGCCTGTTTATATAGTGTGCCCATCCCCATCATTGGGCATGAAGCACAAAGAGGCGCATTTAATGCGCACGACCTCCCAAGCAACAAAAAATGACTGAAAGCAATGATGGGTGGTTGGGGCAGTTGTAAAACCCTTCGTCTTTTTACGACGCGTGTCCTTAGCGTCAGAAGATCGAAGGCTGGGGGGCAGTTGATGGGACATTTTCAGACACTCCCAGATGACGACACTTGTACTTGACGTCAATGGAGACTCTCCGCTGTGATCTTGACAATTCTTTGTCGGTTATAACCCCCTGCCCTGAGGGTACTATTCGTAGGGGGGTCAAGGATCCCCAATATGCCATGGGCCGACATGTATTCCTCGGTTAGTTTGGGTATATTGGTCCTTATCATACCAGTCCCTCGACACCGAGGTGTGTCTGTCCACGTGGGCGTTTCTGCTCCTGCAGGGGCTATTGATGGACAGATTACTAACCTAGGCTGGGCTAGACTAGCCATCATGATCTCGTCCTACTCAAATGGTGTCAGGAGGCACAAGAAAGCAGAAAGCTCAACCAAAGGGGAATGGACATGTGGCAAACTGTGTCAGATCAGAGGCAAAAAGACCAGAATGCCCTTGCTGACACACGACTTGGTAAAACGGGCATTTAATGCACCCTTTCCTTGATGAGACAGCATTTAATGCATAAGAGCCTGGAAGTGAAAGGTAATAAATGTTCCGATGCTTGGGCATTTAATACACCCCCGCCGAGAGAAAGTCATTAAACACTCGGCAGACCGAGGAGAAAGCATTGATTGTATGAGGCCCCGAACAGTTAAGAATGAGGACATTTCTCATAGAAATTAGCATGCACACTACCCACCTCTAATGATTACCTACTAGCTACGCTGTTAACAATGATGAGTTTTATAAGGTATAAATAGTCTTCACAAACACATTAAAAAGGGACGCAAAAACCCTTTCTCGAGGATTATATAGTGTTTTTTTTTTCCTCCCTCAAAGAACTGACTTGATTGTCGGAGAGGATACGTCGAAAAACACTCTGGCGCCCTTCTAACCTGTTTTTCTGTGTTTCAAGAACCTCTCTTAGCCTCCTAGGACCAATATGACGACTCATAAAAATAATTCATTATCCCTCCTTAGGCCACCTTCGGCCCTCACAACCTGTCCCAAGTAACAAGATTGACCACTTGATCGACGGACTCGTGTTCACCACGGAAGATATCTGTTTTTGTGTTTATATTGTGCAAGATTGTGCACACACACATATAACTCCCTCTAAAGAATTTCAACAATCAAAAATTAAAATCATTTAAAATTATAACCATAGAATAAATGTGGGGCTGAAATTATTAATATGAATAAATAATAACAAAATTTAATTTTAAATCATATATACTAACAGACTTGTTGTCTCTATGTGTGTCTGTGTGTGAGAGAGAAAGGCGGTAGTTCTGTGTAAGACAATGCAGGTGAGTTTATAGTGGTGCTTCATCTTCATATGTGTATTTATAATTTCTTTGAATAGTATGTTTTTGGATTTGTTTTGATTTTTCATTGTATTGTTTCAGACGAGAGCAGTACAAGTAGGTCATGTATCAGATCTAGCCAGTGAGAGAGAAATTCACGAGTTTTTCTCATTTTTCGGTGAAATCGAATACATTGAGATCTGCCGGTTCGTTGTTCTTTCATCTTTCTACTCTACGTGTGTGTGTGTGTGGTGTATTTTGAGGTTTTGAGTGTATTAAGGCTTGATTTTGGCTGTTGCATTTGTTACATTTAGAGATTCAAAAGTGCTTAAAATCGCATTGTTGTTATCGGTAATTCCTCGATTTTACTTTTAACTCCTGCTGGAAACCATGTACTACAGCCTGAGATTCAGGTAATTCTCTCCATTACTGCTGCAATATTTTTTTCAAATATTGAAATGAAATTTATATTGTCGGGTTAATTCATGCAGGAAGTAAGACTGGTGGACAATGCCTCGGGCACGACTTAGGAAAATGCTTCACATAATGCTGAGGTAACCAAATACACCGACATATTAGTCTGCTACATGGGAAAAACTTAGATTAATGTTCTATTGTATCACAAATTTTCTTACATCAAATTAATAAGCAAAATGTGTATATTTGTGCTGGATAAAAATCAGTGTCTACTTCCAGATGAGTTACTTTTCGGCAACCAAGTCTACCATGCATTCTTAATTTTTATTTAAAGAGGTTTTTGTTTGCAGGGGCTTTCTCATTGATATTCCAGCAATTAGAAGTAATTCTGAAAGATAAATTTTGTACCGAAAAGGCATCAGTAGCTGCCTCGTACTCTAATCGTTCATGATAACTGTGTATGATTTGCTGAACTCATACTTGTTAAGATTAAAATTTGTACCATATTTTTGGAAAATTTACAATGAAAATGTCGGAATTCTACTTGTAGCAGTTGAGTGGAAAAAACGTTAAATATCTTTTCTTGTTGAAAATTTCTAACCAACATGGCTGCTGAATTTAAGGCTATGTTAGATGGTTTAAATACGCTGATGGGTTCTCCTCTGACTATAGTTCGATCCTGTTCTCCAACGCTCTACATGTGAGCCATGCTTGTTTTGGCTGCATGCTTTATGGTTTACAGTTGCAAAGCTCTTTGTTTCAAGAATACACTGACAAAAATTGGACAAATAAACTAGATTACATCTGCTAATGAAGGATATTGGTTGTTATATAGGATTTATATAGACCTTCTGGATGCTGAAAATCATTTGAAGATACTTAAAATAATTCTTGATAAAGAAAATCTACAATCTGGATTTCAGTTTGAACATCTTTCAAATGAGACCGAAGGGTATTCAGGGAGTGATTTGAAGGTAATTTACTGATTTTTATTGGTTGTCTGCTTATCGTTGTCTTCTATTTCTTATAGTTAAGTCTTTTGCAGAACCTCTGTATCGCCACAACATATAGACCTATCCAAGAACTTCTGGAGATAAAAATGGAGGTAAGTGCATCTGGCCTTAAATTTTACCTTCTATCCTCTAATAATATTACTCAGATTCTCCCCAATTTGCTCCTTTTTTCTTAGTAGTCCATTTGCCAAATTCAGGAATGCCATAGGGTTTCAGAATTATCGGACTATGATAGGATAGAATGCCACGATACCTTAGTCATTGACTTTTGAGAAAGTGGCAGGCTCATTTACTTGTCTAAGAAGAAGTGTCATCATTGGGAATTTGGTGGTGTTATGTCTTTTTCTGGAGACCTGGTGTATGACTTGAGTCAGGTGAAATACTAGAAAAGCAATTTCAAATGGGAAATGTTTATTGTTTGACTAAAATATGAGTAAAGCTGCACAATAGTACGTGCTTTTGTTCTGATTCTAATAGGAATCTGTTATAGCGAGCATGTTAAATTGATTGTCTATGCTAGATTTTATTCCTGAGGGTTCCTTTTTCTAAAAACATTTATGGTAGCAGCGACATTGACTTGTGCTGAAGCCTACTATCAAGCTGCCCTTCCTCTCTTTAGCTTCTGGTCTATAGCGAAGCCAATGGCAGAAACTCTACCAGGTTATGGAGATGGTGATCATCACTTGAGTGGCAATTGTTCTGGAATAGACTTATTAATTTAAGAAGACAATCTAAACGCCTGAAACTGCTATTAACCTTAACTACATCAAGTTATACCTTTTTTTGTAAGGGAATAAACTGCTATGAGTGCTGATAAATTACCCATAGGTCCAGTACTCCTTCCTGTATGGTTTCTAAGTACTGACAGTTTCTTTTGTTGCTTGATGTTTAATAGCTGATGGCACTTGTTTGTTTTGGTCACTAGCTTGTGTCATTTTTATTGTCTGTTACAAAAAATGAATAAATACATTTAATTACCCAATTTTTTTTTTTTTTTTGCTCGTGCTCTTAATTAATTTTGCTGCTTGTCATTAATATAGGTTATCCCGAACAAGTAATTCAGATGGAGAAGCCGAAGAAGCCTACTCTAATGATTAAATGCTTATCTTGTTGCATTTTTGTCACTAAATTGATTGGAAATTTTTTTTGTACAACTTAATGGCAACGTGGATGTAAAATTTTCATGACTTGATTAAATTTTCATGGACGAGGTAGTTCTCTTTTGTTACAATTGTGTAACCGGTAACTCTGATAACTTGTCTTTGAGCATATGAGGCATCATTTTGTTCGCAGTAGAATGCCGTGGATGGAAGGGTGCCAATCCATTTTGTTCGCAGTATTGTTAGCAGCTTGACTATCCATTTTTCATCTGATGGAGGATCTGGGAATATTTAAAATTCTCATTTTAGTGAAAATGCAATGAGCTAGGTTTTATTATGAAAAAAAAATATTAATTATTATCTAAAAATCAGTTGCCCAGAAATAATAATTAGTGGCGTTTAAATAAACACCGTAATATAACTCCGGTCATCGGAATTTTACAAGAAAGTCGTCGCTTCAGTATTTAATAAACGTCACTTTAATTTTTATGGCGTTTAATTATACGCCGATAATTTTTTCGACGAAAGCTTCGACACCGACAAATGTATGTTTTCTTGTAGTGACAGCCCCCGCCCCTCTGTTAGCCCCACCTCCACCTCCACCCTTCCTCTGGTAGAATTGTGGATCCAAGAAGTCAAGGAGTCACAATTGATGGGGCAATCTCACAACCAAAATCACAATCACAATCACAACCACAACGACATAGATACTAGAGACTATGTACACTTAATTTAGACAGGCTCTGTCTTGGATGAATTTGGGTACTGATAAGGAACCAATCTATTTTACATGTATAAGCAATAAAGGGCATCATTACGGCTTGTCACAACCAAGTCAACCCTCGGTAATTCTCTCTCTCTCATGTTTGTTCATATCTTATTGCATAGTGTTTGACACACAAGCAGTTTAGTGGAATTTATTCAATCACCAAAAAGATGGACATAAATCAAGTACGGCACGTCACAACATTATACTATTTTTTTAACCTTTCAAAAAAAAAATAATAAGTTAATTGCACCGGAAATTTTCAAAGTGTAAAATTTTTATTTCATTTTAGTCTATAATATTTCAATTGTATTATTTTGATCCCTAAAATATTGAATATGCTTATATGTTATCTCTCAAATAAATAACATCTAAATTATTAACAGTTTTTTATTATAAACTTGTCACGCGATATTTAAATATGAGTAAAAATAATTTGAGTAGCTCTTGATCAAAATTTGAGAAACTTTTGACCAAAAATGTATAATATAGGTAGCTCTTGACCAAAATTTAGATATCTCATAATTAAAGCGTTTAATTTAGGTAGCTATTTACTAAAATTTGAATAGAAATTTGATCAAAAGTTATTTAAATTATCTTTTTACCCATATTTAAGTATTACGTGACAAGTTTATAGTAAAAAAATCGTTAGCAATTTGGACGATGTCTACTTGAAGGATCATATAAAAATATATTCAATATTTCAGAGATTAAAATGATGTAATTAAAATATTGGAGAATAAAATAAAATAAAATAAAATCTATACTTTTGGAGACCTATAGTGCAATTAGCAAAGAAAAACAAAAATGCCATACATGACTTTTAAGAGGTGCAATTCGGGCAGGTTGAGACCATATATATCGTTTTGATTCTCCATCATACCTCTCACTAGTTATTGTCTAGTATAATTTATAGTCTCAAGTTTACATTATCTTTTGGGCTCATTTGGTATGTGTATTACGAGGGAATTAAATATTAAATTATATTATTTTTTATTTAATCGGGCCTAATATTTTATTTAGTAAGTAAATTTGATATCGTATTAATTTTAAAAACATATACTAGTAATTTAATTATTATATATTTTTTATACGATAGACTTTTATTATGAAGGTATTCTAATACCACAAAAAAATGTGATATTATAATCCCATTAAAACGTATTATTCTACATATTTACTATTATAACCCTCAACCGATAAAATCAAGTTGTCATCAATGTAATAAATACTGATAGAGGATATTTTTGTTAATTTAATACTAATACGATAAAATAATTCTTTAATCAAACAACTAATTGAATTAAATAGCTGTTATCAAACGTTTATATTGTGTATTGTCAAAAACTAGATAAAATTACGTATTATTCTAATACCTTATTTAATCTTATCTTTTATCCATCTGTATTATATTATACTAGATTACTATACCGAATTTATCCATTTTTAATATGACAATCAAACAAGTCCTTTAAGTATTATGTATGGGACAGAGGGATTATTTGTACTTGGAGAAACCGAGGGCACCTAGCATCTAACAACTATGTGATCCATTTGGGATTCTTCTCATCGTTTACACGTAGGTATCAGCTTGTCTAATGATCAGCATTAGTCTAAGATTCCAGGCCTACACAAAGGGTTGGTGTGGCATATATGCCACCATAAGGTTACATAGTAGTTTCAATTAAAGCTCAGCTTGGCAGATACATTTTAGATGCCATGCAGTGCTCTCTTCTCAATTCTGTGGTTGATATTTAGCTCCATGGTCTCACCCAACCTTCTACGCTCAACCGTCGCCCCTTGTGAGACGATCAACTAGAAGAATAAAGAGATTCATTGGTCGGAGTATGGCGAACTGGAATCTGATGTGTGCGTAGTGATTTTTGCACAATAAAAAAATAGACAGATCTCTCTTTTGGTGAACTTGCGATTATTTGGAAAGTTGACGGTCCTGTGGCGAACGGATGCGAAAAGTGATATAAGGAGCAGTGATGAATTATTTTTTCAGCAGTTTGAGCGATTCCGACATGTCAAGATGGATTTTGTCGCTCAGAAAGAAAGGTTAGAAGGGCGCCAATGTGTTTTTTAGCGTGACCCCTCCGATGATCAAGTTAATATATGAGAGAGGGGAAGAAAAAACACTATTCTATTGTCTGAATATGATTTGCATACCTTTGCTTTTAGTTTTTGAGAGTTACTTATACCTCCTAAAGGTAATCATTGTGGACAGGTGAGCCCCTCGAAGAAGAAGTCTCTCATTGCCCCATTTGGGAGGCAACAAGCGGTGCTCAATCCTTTGGCAAAGTGTCTTCCAATTTGTGTGGAAGAGACTTAGGCATTAAATGCTCATACTCCTGAACACTTAATGCTCTTCTTTTGAGACAACTCAAATGTTCAATACGTCCCATCCTTCTGAGGAAGGTATTTAAAGCATTCATGTGATGGCTGCGCATGAGTAGGGACATTTTTGTCTATTGACTCCTAATCATATGCCATGTGCTTCGTGTAGCATTATCAATCTGCTCCCTTTGCCATTCTGACTGCTTTGGGAAGGCAAGTTGATGATTATTGACCAATCTCCACCTCAAGTAGTGATAACCGTCAATCCTCCACCCATACCTCTGGGCCTTGGAGCCAAGATGACGTGTTTGGGAATGGATCTTGGGGGTGTTATCCATGCTGAGGACACGTGTCAACCGTAGATGGAGCCAAGGGACTTGTAGCGCCGAGGACGTGTGTCACAATAAAAGCACTCTGAAGGGGGTAAAAATGCCGAGGACACGTGTTACTCACAGAACTCTGCAGTGCCTTTAGTGCCAAGGACATGTGTCACTATCTAAGCACTCTGAGAGATGTTGTGCTGAGGACACGTGTCGACTTCCTGCTGACTCTCAAAATTGTTCCATCATGATGATTCATACAAAATGATAGATAGAAGAAGAAGTTGGATATGGCAAAGGCCATGTAGCCAAATCACAACTCGGTACATAATAATAAGGTACGAATCGATAATAATACTTCGGATGAGTTGATCGAGAAGCCTCTGATTTAACCTCGAGCCGAGTAAGATGATTCACACGAAATGATAGATAAAAGAAGAAGTTGGATATGGTGAAGGTAATGTTGCTAAATCACAACATGGTATACAATAATAAGGTACAAGTCGATAGCGATACCTCGAATGAGTCGACCGATAAGTCTTCGAGTCAATCGAGAGCTGATTGAGACTTAGTTTTATAGGAATGTGGAAGGCACGAGAACATAAAGTGCCAACTCGGATACGACATTGCTGATTCTTTAAACATTGGTTTGCAACATCAAGTTTGGAACTTTGTAGTTGCACCAAAATCAGCAGATTGTTTCATTTTGCTGGTCAAATGGCAAACAACTAGATGAGTGCTTACTTTCTCAATATGTTCACTACTACGCCTTTGCATTTGCATATATATATATATATATATATATATATTAATTATCATTTAAAGGTGGATCCTCTCTAACAGTCTGGTGTTTTCCTTCGTCAGAGGCAAGTTTGTCATATGAAAATCAAGATCCATAATTCAGTTTTTCAGGAAAAAACGAGACTCAAGACAAAACTGTGTAACTGTGTGTAATTTGGACTCATGACCAGAACGGACATGCACGAAATTACATGCATATCAAGTCAAACAAGATGTCTATTACGAGTTTTGACCTTTTAGTGTACTGCAGTGCATATGCCATCTTTTTAAGCAAAAGAATGTCGAATAAATTTGTTCCAAAACATGCTGGATTGAAAACGATATAGTCATTTTTTTTGGGTTCAAGGAAGTACCGAGCTTCTTACAATACCAGATAATCCTCCTAGCAGCAGTAACACAAGTCTCCAAAGAACATGGAGTCGAGGTGATATTGTTCTAGAGCATCCATCAATGGCTGCATCCAAAAGAAGTCGGATGGAAAAAAGGCTTCAAGCAAATCATACACAAACAAGAGATTACTCCAACTAAGAATGGGCGAAGGAGCAAGCAAAATGGCAAGAATGGCATACAACTCAGTAAAGCCATAGTTACAAGAGCTCAAAACAACTGTTGGACAGAACAACGGCCTAAACAGCAGTGGACCAAGCAATATTGTAGCCGATTAGAACACATATATGACAGCCGATTAGAAAATGAAATAAGCAGAGGCAAATGATAAAGTCAAAAACACCCACATTATACTCTTTAGCTGTTCCTTTCATCACATTAAGAGCAATCAAAGTTCCACAATGATGGTCAACCATCCCAAGCAAACTAAAGCCATGGGCAAAAGAAGAAAATTCAGAAAGCAAATGAAAAGGAAAACCCTCCTCCAATGTGCATGACGATATTGATCCTGCACTCTCCAGTCTGATAATAAGTTATACACCATCTACATACAACAGTTCCGATTCTATAAAATTTAAGAGAAGTAATATAATACCAAATATATTTTGTTCCCACTATTCACATGCCAATTTCGTGTCAAAGCTACTCAAACAGATGGCAAAAGCCTGAAATGCAGATAAAGGATATCGATAATCCATGGTAAACAAATCCTTGCCAACCTTACCAAACTGCAAAATAATCTTATCATGATCAGATTGGGCCGGCTGTGCTGGGGTTGGTGCACCAGAAGCAGGCTGTGTAGCAGCAATCAGCTGGAAATTTTTGACAGATGCTACTGTTACCCTCCCCCTAAAATTAAGGCACCAACATTGCAACTGCTCATGCCATCTTGGAGCCTTGTTTTGAAGAACCAAAGGTCTTTCCTTTCCCTCGTATTCCTCCTCGTGCAGGCCAACAATGTCTGAAAACCGGGCACTACTGAACTCAGTCGAGTTACCAATTGATCTTGAGGAGATACTCCTGAATGAGTCTTCAACGGACTGGGGAAGGACCTTGGGCTGACCAGGGACAGTGCCACCTGGTTCAAGGGCCGAGGCGGGAATTGAGTGCATAATGCAGTTCATCCTCCGTGGCCCTCTTGTGCCTAGTACATTCAGCTCAAAAGTGACCTGAGCAATATTGTAGCTCCCAGTAGGCACTTTTGGAGAAACTTTTCTAGAGTAGAATCTACGACTTGTACGACCAGGAGGGGAAAGATGAGCACTGTTGTATGGAGGTTGTGTATCATAAATTATAAACTTTGAGCCCAGGAAGTTGGACCTGAAAGAATAAAACATTTAACACATGAAGCAGATGCACTGTAGGCAATACACAACTAAACTAGTGCTGTATATCAGAGCATCAATAGAGTATCTGCACCATAAAAGTCCTCAACTTTTTATGCCATGCTCTATGCTGATCATTTTCTATAAAGAAAACGCAGTTACTAAGCATTCATAACATGATTTTTTCACCATGATGTAGGATTTGAAGCAATGGATAAACATTGTAAAAATGAATAACATCATGTAAAACCAGAGGTTTCCCTGAGGACGTTAGTAGGGAAACAATAGTTACTACACTCTTGAAGCATCTCTTAAATTAGATCATTCAACAGAAGAATTTGGCCATGTGCAACAAAAAACATTTTCATACACCAGTTGGGTGGGATTTGTTTAAATTTGAAGCACTACAAGAACAGAAGAAAGGCCAGAAAATGGATGGAAAACACCCAAGTATTCCAAGAGCATATGCATAGTAGTTTTACCTGAAATCAATTTCCACATCAAATAATTTTAGAAATGAAAATTTTTTTCTCCATCCATTTAACTAGCATGTTCTATTTTAAAAAAGGAAATCTTTACCAAATCCTGTCTTCAAGATCCTTAAAAAGAAGACCAATGCCCCATTATCTATGTTTGGCCTTTAAACTGGTTTTCCGTTCAAATCCATCTCTGAGGAACAAGCCAAATAGGGACCACAAAGTCTTCAACAAGTTCTTGAAATCGATAGATACTCCATGAAAAAAGTTTTTGCTCACACCAAGATTGTAAAGAGAACTAGTATCTCACATCGGATCATTAAGCTTAAAGAACCTGTCCACTCATTGCCAATTGATTTCGGATTAGATGCTACCAGAACTTTAGGTGGTCAGTGAACAAAGTCTCTTACCCATTTTAATTTCCCCGCATCTACATTTGTCTGTCTATTTGTTAGCCCCACGTGCAAGCCAAAGTCCCTTGCGAGCAAGGGGGTAAAGAGAGCTTGTATTCCACATCGAATAATTAGGACCACATAAGTGGGTTTTTATTCTTAAGGTGCTTCTCCACTAATTAGCAATTGGTTTTGGGACAGAAGCTCTCACAAAGATGTTTTTCTCCCAACTAAGGGTTCTTGGGTGAAGAAGAAACTTTTGGCAATAATCCTTTTTCCACTACTCTCCAAATTATTCTAGTTCTCCTACACTGAGATTTTCAAGCCAATCACTTTCAATTCGATCTTGGAAAATAGTCTACAGTCTTTGGTAAGTTGTGAATGTCCTTCATTTACAAGGCAGTACCTCTTAACTGTTCATTCCACTTGCTGTTTATTCTTAAGTTGTTACTTGAGTAGACCTTTCATACTCTTGTTTTACCACATAGTGAACTTGCTCCCACTATCCTGTGGTTTCTCCTATCTAATTAGAGTTTTCCCATTAAAGTTATCCTCTTGGTTGTATGTGGACTGATTGCAATTGTGATTGAATCTCTGGTACTTCGGTTGAACTTGTCTAACACATAACTTGCTTGCAAGGACAAGGAATTGCTCCCCAGAAATAACAGACAAGTATTACAGAAGATCTAGGCTAAATATTAATATTACTTTATCTTCAAAAAGACAATGGTTTGTTTACTAAACACCTTTAAGCACTTGGACTTCTCTCATTCTAAAGCAATCATTGTGGAAAAAAGACATAAGTTTTATATACTATTATATCAGTATCTTACTGTTAGTTCCGAAGCACACTTGTAGATGCATGTCGAAGTAGCAATGCCGGGCACATCCTATACCTTACCAATTTTTTTTTTTTGGGGGGAGGAGGAGGGAAGGGGCTTGAACCCTTAACCTTAAGAAGACAAGACCTTAATAAGTTAAGGAATACCATTGGACCAAAGGCCCGTTGGTATACCTTACTAATGCCATGTGTTTTGGACACAAGAACTTCACAATTCAGACATTAGGAAGAGTCCATGAAATATGAAGACTCTCTCTCCATTAAGACCGTGTATTAACCTGGAGATCTCGACTGAAAGAACAAAATTTATTAAAATTCAAAATTAATTTTTCCTCTCAGAAATTATTGAACCCTTCCCCACCCCCAATCCACCCTACTTTGTTTCTCCTCCAGTTAGTTTTCTTCTCCCACAGAAATAGCAGAAAAGGAAAAATACAGCAGCCAAAGCTAAAAGCAGCAAAATCTAAAACAAAATTTGTTTGACACTAATTGTCAGCATCTCCAAGCACTCCAGCGAGCACAAATGGAAGTCATCGCAAACAAGATACCCTCAAAAAAATCTACACAGACAAATCCAATAGTGAACAATGGGACTAAGTACGCTCATAAAACAATAACTTAATATGACATTCCAGACATATATAAATTATTATATCAAAGAAAATTTTCCAAGAATATGTCAAGCATCCAGATTCATTAAAAGATTTATGATTGGACTTGATTACCAGCCCTTCCATTGCCTAGAATTTTTAATGCAGTGTTGAAAATCTAACAAGTTGCTAAGAATGTCACTGCAGATGGAATATGTAGAATTTAAGCATAGTTGCTAGTGTAAAATCAAACATACAAGACAGACTAAATCGTGCACATGCCTCAATTTTCCAATGTAAGTGCTGCTCGATCTTGATATGTTATCTGCATCCATCGAGATCACATACTCTGTACAAGTTGTTCTCCATTTCCGTTTTGCAGAAAGAAGAAATTTTCCATTTTCAACAAGCAGTGCTGCAAAAGCAAAGTAAAGGTCACATTAAGGCATAGTGAAAACAGACATTAATCAAGAGAGAATGGAATTCAAGTAAGATCGATTCCAATGATTCAATCCACCACACTGGAGATACTGTGCTAGTGAAAGGCCAAGGGCAATAAAACGTCAAACAATTCAAACCAATTGGCAAAGCAAGTAAATTACACAGTCAGATCAAACTTGGTCAATTTCAAGATGAATTAATTCACCTAAATGGCTTAAGCCTGGGTTTCAAATTATCTTCAAATGACAACGCAAGCAAAGTATTTATTAACCACCCACCGCAGGACGAAATGCAGTGCAACTCTAGCTGATGGGGTCACTTAATTAAAATAATTTGGAAAAAAAGAGGAATGATTTTAGTAAATTACAGCACTGAAGCAGATGAAGTTCTGTACTTTGTGACAAATGTTCAAAATAAGCTGTTGCAGCAGAGAACATACTAAAGCCAGCAGACCAATATAGCTGGTACCAGCCCCAAGTCAGCAAACCAAGCTAGTTGCAGATTCTCAATGATCCCTCAACTCCAGTACTCCAAATCAGATAGACCTAACGATTTCCCATGAATTGAATAAAGTATAAACAAAAAGCTAATAGGAATTCGCAAGCACCCTCCAACTGTGGTTTCCACTAACACTGAACCTAGGTATCAAACAAATTCAGAACTGGCAGGATTCAAATGTAACAATGGGGGTTGGATAGTGTTTGGTGCCATAGCAAAACGTCAAAGGTAATTAATCTTTGATGTTATTGTTGAACGATCTAAAAGGAACACCATGACAAGCATATAGGCCCGGTTTCTTAGGCTTGTTAATTGACACATTGATTAGATTAAGCTTGAGCTGATAGAACTATTGACTCGGAGGAAGTTTCGGGGGGCACCTAACCGTGGATCTGGGCTTGCATTACAAAGCTAATCATCAGCTTACCTTTTCTTGTTATGTTTCTGTTTGTTTCTCTTTCAATTTTATTTATTTATTTATTTATTTTTTTGGGTTGGTTTGGGGGAGGGGAGAAGGAGTAAGAGAGAGGGAGTGTGCACAAATTACACATGCAGGATACAATGCGGTACTTTGGGCATTAGAAGGGCAGCTCATCAATGTTTTGAAGTTAAAGTCAAGGATAGATAGAGATGCATGAACCACATAAAATGCATCACTAATTTACCAAAGACTCCTATATGATCCACACGACCATCAAAGCCAAATGAGTGTGTGTTGTTCACCTAAAGGCCTAAACCCATCAATGACACAAAAATAAAGCACCAGGAGGCTGATTACAACACAGTCTAAGATCCAATTCAATCCCCACATGACAGGTTGCAAAAATTCTCCAACCATGATCAACTAAAACTGTAAGGGACACGTACCAGGGCTAAGGCAAAGGAAAAGATGGTAAGTCAAATTAGCTTTGTCTCTCTTTATAAAACATTGGATGGTTCCATCCCGAGACCCTGGCTGTAAAAAAAAATTAAATTAGGAAAATGTCAACTTCAATAGGACAGTACACCAATCCTCCTTAGAATTAATTTTTCTCTGGATTACTGCAAACATAAAATAATGATTATGGGTTAAGAAATATTGAGGTTGATCGTAATACATGCAATCTAGAAAATAATTTAAAGCAAACTAAAGAGAAGAAACAACCTACCTGCTTCAGGGAGACTGGAAAGGTAAGCTTCCCAGAAAATTCTGGGGTTTTTACAATTTCCTTGCACATTTCCCTCCATGACCGACAAACATCAGCACAGGCAACAACATGCTTGCGAGCCGGCCACGCATCCTCACTGGCCTCCAACCTCTTAATCACATCACGGAGCAGCTCAGGCGGAAGACTAGCCCAACAACTATTCTGGACGACCTGAGGCTGGTCATGTAACTCATGGACTGCACTGTGTGATTTCCCTCTGTGATTACCAGGCAATCTCACCTCAAAACTTCGCCTTGATAAGCTCCCAATACCGTTCCTTAAATCTTGAGCTAAGCTGCGGAATGACATTTACTCCAGTACAACTACAACCGCATCCACCAGAATGTTTCTATGTATGGTCTCTCCAGTATCTGTGCATAAATTGCTCTCCAAATTTCCCAATACGGTGACCTCAACTTAACGACATCAACACCATGATATAACTGCAAATGTAATTATGTTTTAGTTCTAATTTCTTCTCCACATCTTAATAGCCAATGAAAAAAAGAGACTTCTGTGGACAAGGAAAAGCACCCAAATCAAGAAAAGAAGATTCCCATAAAAGAAGAACTTCACATGTAGTACTTTAAAGCAGTCTAAAATACCATGCTTTAAGAAACAACTTTCCCGCTTCTTGAACCTCATTATAAAAAACATAAATGCTATAAATTAAAATTCACAAACTGATTCAAACGAAGAATGTAAAGAGACACCAAAAAAAAAAAAAAAAACTAAACTAAAACAAATTCTATGCAGATAAGCTCACTTGAATAAAGTACTCTAGATCACAGGGAATACGACACACTCGAATTGGCAAAAAAACAAAGTTTGTTTATAATTTTGAAAAAGCAAACCTTCATCAATCAAGCCACAAAAGAGGTTAAGAAATCCAATTGATTTTTTTCCTTTTCCAGGAAATGGGAAAAACAAAGGTACCAACTTCAGTATCAGCATCACAGAATTTGATTATGACATTACAGGGTCCTCTCCTTTTCGATTTCTTCTTTTTTTTTTTTTAAGTGCCATTACATGATTAAAGATCAATTTCTTCAGTCAAAAGAAATTTCCACAATTACATTGAAACTACAAATACTGTAAGCCCAAAAACAACCCAAAAGTCCATAAATTCCTCAACCACATAACACATAGAGCACTAGAATAACCATTTTTCCTTATTATAACAACAAGACCAACAATTTTTCTTAACAAAACAATGAAATGTACCTTTCTTCCCCAGCCTTCACTAGCCAACATTAAATGAAAAACAAACAGAGCAAATTACAAATACTTTCAGAAAATAAAAAATTGCCTTAAACCTGCTGAAGATGTCACACAGAGAACTCAATATTTCACGATTTAAAACAAAGCCATACACATTTCTGTATGAGTTGATGAAGAACCTAAAGAAAATAAAAGGTATGAAAATCCATCAATTAAGAGGTTACAAACAAACAATGATTATATGAATAAAGAAAGGAAAGATACAAGGTTCCACATTAGTGGAAAGAAGATATCTAAGACTATGGCGCACCTAATCTCAGATCTTCCATGGATTATACTCGGATCCTTGGCTTTACCTCACGGTTTCTCAGTTTCTCTCACTACAACTCTCTCTCTGTCTCTCTCTCTCACCCCTGCGGATTCCAAATTTTATTAAAGCAATTTCGCGGAGTTAATTAATGAAAGTTGCTAAGTAATTTGTTTACGAGTTTAGTAACTTTACTTAATCTCAATTCCCACCAAACCCAGGAAAAATAGACAAATTGACTATTGTATCCCTAATAAATTATTCCATACACCCAAATCATATCCCAATCCCAAACACTTTTCTCTTTAGACTTAAATAAATATGGATATGGACCGGATTGATCGATGAATAATTTAGTCAATTATATAAAAATTTTTGGTTATAATTGTTATTAATTCATGGATTTCACGTATTTTTATACTATTTATCAAATAAAAGTATAGATAAGATTTGTATATTAATCTCATGTACAAAAAAATAGTTGAGTTTCAGAAGGTTTTAGCAAAACCAATCCATATCCCCTTTGAAATACCATCCAAAGATGTCCTTTGGGCTAGTTTGTTTGGGGTATAAGGGTGATATAAGAAAAATAGTATGTGGGACCTACCTTAAACTTTATTTATTTGGCATTTTTTATTAGGTACTAATTTTTGAGTCATAGTACCAATCCGGTGTGAACAATAACACTAATACCTTCTACACGGTGTTATTCAATACCACCTATCCGGTAATATAATATTTTTGGTATAAATGAATGGAGGTATAATAAACTAAACAGACCGAAATGCCTTCAAGTACAAATGCTCATATAAAAGTCTATTTGCAATTTTTGACTTTTTAAGGTTAAAATTGTTTTTTTACATTGGTTAGCCGCAATTGTTGATTTTTTTAAGTAGGTATTACACAGATAATGTTTGTGACAAACAAACAAGGATAAGGATGAAATTATAGTTTAAGACCGAGTATATTATAATATTAGATTGGAGTGGAATGAATATAAAATATTATACCACCTAAATCTTATACTTGAAACAAACTAGCCCTTTAAGTATATATTAAAGCTTAGGATTGGACTAAATTAGTCCAGTTTTGACTTAATTATGAGTTTGGATGAGAAAATAAAATCCGGTATTATTTTTCTTGTTAATTTTGGTACGCGGTAATATGCTCCTTTAACATTCTATAATTCCTGATCAAAAAAAAAAACATTCTATATTTGGTATAAATGAATACCACATGAGAAATGGTATTAATTCTTACCTATACGGGACTATTGTTTCAAATGACATCCTTATCCTTACATAACCCTAGCATCGCATGCCATGTATCTAGCATATGGTTAGTTTGGTAATTTTCAATTTAATACCATATTTTGCTACTTAATTCAAACATGATATTAGTGCTATAATAACAATTTTACACTTTATTATAATCTTGATCCAAACATGATATACATGGTATAGGATTAAATAGTACATTAATTAATCCCTTCGGAAAAACTTGTATCGAAATTAATTCTCTAATTCCACCATTTATTGTACCTAAATCAAATATACCTAGTGTAATACACTATGTTAGTATTATTATGAGATATCATTGTCTAATAATAAGTAAACAAACGAATAAGGTAAACTTCAATTTTTTTTTTACATAAAGTGATTATTATCTTACATGTAAAAGAGAATAGTTATTTGAAGGAATGAAATTCATTTTTCTCATAAATGATTACATCACGTGATGATGTTAATGTGGTATAATAGGTATAATGAATATTTTCTCGTCCGCTACACTATAGAAAGTCGTACCTAATACACAAAAGAGCTTTTTTTCAGTATCGATTTTAATCTTTCATGATTGATTATATCATTTACACTTTAAAAAAATTATTAGTTAACACTAAAAAGTTATAATTTTTGGTATTATACCGCTGATTAGGACTGTCAATTTTTGGCACAACACGTTAACACGATACGAATCAAATAAGAAATTAATGTGTCAAACACGAAATTAAACAAGTTAATGGGTTAAAATTGATCAACACGCTTAAACACAAAAAAATCATGTCGGGTTTATGTCAAATCAGGTCAACTTAATTTTGACATGATTAACCTGTATATTTTGAACAAGTTGACATGATTCGGATACGAACTTAACCTCTGTAGACCCGTTTAACCTGTTTATAGCAATATAATTTGTCTATTATGTATAATTGACATTGTCTTAATATTATTACTTATTATTTCTTGCTTCTATTATGATAATTAGTAGTATAGTTTTAAACATTATTATGACAATATACTAATATAGTTCTTTCTTTAATTTTTAGATTGAAATTTGAATACATTTTAGTTAATTTTAATGATGAGATGTGATATATTATTTGTAAAAAAATTATTTGAAATTTTAGATGAATAATTGAATGATGTAATTAATTGTAATGAACTAGTGTGGAAACAGATTTGTGTTATGTGTGCTAAACAAGTTAAACAGATCATATTATGTGTGTTAACCCGAAACGACCTATTTATTAAACGTGTCAAACAGGTCGAGTTTGGATAACCAATTTAATGGTTAGGTCAAGTTAGTGTTTATACATCTCAATACAATTATTAAATTAATTCGATACAAAATGACTTAATCCGACATATTTGACACCCTTACCGGGGATGGTACCATAGCCTTTCCCCGCCCCTAAACAAATATACGGCAGGGCATCTGTCCCTTCCAACAAGAACTAACAACGGGACAAGATTTGTGTGATTTGATGATAAATCATAAAAACAATCTTACACTTACTAAAATTATCATTCAATTTTTCTTATTAAATTAATGTGGGTAATTAGATTAATAAGCATCTAATAACTTTACTAACCATTCAATAATTGTCATCATACCACATCTATCTAATATTACAGTTATCAATTCTAATTGCACATTTATAAAAACACATTACAACGGTTGAGATTAATTTAATTTAGTCTAATAGTATAAAATTCATTTAAAAAAAATTTACACAAAAACATTATCATTTTTGCACAGCCTTAATATCAGACAATTCAATTAACACATACATTAATACCAGACGACCCACTAAGTCACACATACCCTCTCTTCTATCTGCGGTACATCTTTCTTATTTTTTTTTTGTTTATTTTAATTTATAATTATATAATTAAAATATTTAATTTTTGATTTTGCAGAATATTTTTCAGTGTTGTCATTTGATATTTAAGATTTGGTAAAAATTTAAGAATTCACTATAATATTCAATTCTTACGGTCTTCAAGTGTAATTACACTTTTTTCTTTCAGTCTCGTTGACATATTGATTACAAGAGAGAGCTCTCAAAAGGTCAACTTTCTTTAATTAATAAGCCTTCATAAATTGGTGAAGCTCAAGTGACGAATGTCTCTGTCTTATCAATTGACATATTAGTGATAAATTGCTAACCATGGTAGGAAGTAAACTCGACTTTGTTTCATTTAGAAAATGCAATGCCTCCAAAAAAAAAAAAAAAAAAAAAAAGGTGTTACTTAGGTCATGGATATTCAGATAATGTCATTCATTATGATTTTTTTTTTTGTATGTTTTTTGATAGATGGTTAGGTTTTTGTTATCGACTCAATCAGAAGAGAACATATAGAATAAAAAATTCTATCCTATCTACTTGAATTAGAGTTTGTATTTCTTTACTTTGGTCGAAAAAGAAGAAAGGTCAAAGAACTAGATTGTGACTCATTTATTACATTGCAAAAAACTCGCACACTTGTTTTTTTTTTTTTTTTAAATTCTTTGAGACCTTGGAGCATTTTCTGGATGGAAACATTTTTCTCTAATCGATAACGTTTTTCAAATTACCCCACCAATTACGGTTATTGATTTTAGATTGTCTATATTATGAACATTAAAGCACTTTTTTTATATCACCTTCGAATATTTTTCATCTACAACATTAACATTGCATATTTGTTAATTTGGTATAATGTGAAATCAATTTAAATGGATGAGGAGACTACATGAGAAGCTCAATAGTTCACTACGTAAAGTGAGATGAAGGCCATCATTGAGCGGTCAATGTGTAATTGTTCCATTAAATAAAGATGGAACTTTCTTTGATCTCCGGGCACAAGTCTATTTCTTCTAACCTTCAAATTAGAAAAAAAAAAACGAATGCAATTGTTTAGGTGGCCGCATGGTCTAATTAGGTTAACCTAAATCCAGCCAAAAGTTGGCACTTGGCATTGAGGAATCACCCTTACATGTCACATATCCACTAGTCAACGAGAGAGAGAGAGACAGAGAGAAAGAGAGAGAGAGAGAGAGAGGGAGAGAGAGAGAGAGAGAGAGAGAGAGAGAGAGATTCTCATGCTAGCAAGTCGGCATTTGGCTTATCATTAAGATCAATTGACTTCAACCAATTTGATTTCTATTTGAAAGTTTTTCAATTAAAATTTTATTTTAGTACATTATTTTGAACTTTCAATTAAAATTTTATTTTAGTACATTATTTTGATAAGGGTGGCCCAAACTAACTAGAGACCTTAGGCAAAAAAAATATTAGGTGGGGCCCTAATAATTTTTATTTAATAATAATATTAGTATTAAATAGTTATCAAAATATTAAAATATGTTTATTTAAAAATTATTTGTTTTGTCTTTTTTTTTTTGAGATATAACATACTAATTAAAATTTAAATTTTATAAATAAAAATTGTGCTTACCGTAGTCAAATTTGGAGATCAAATTCAAATGATACATACTATTTGTTAAAGATAAACAAAAATATAATTGAAAATTAGTTTAATTAGTATAACAACTATGATCGATTAGTTTCAAATAATGTGTTATTTCTATTCATTTTATTTTATAGTTATTCTATACATTATAAACAAATTGATCAAAAAATAGCCTTAAATTTTAGTTGTATAAATATAAAATCATTATCTATACCTATTATACGATAGACAACTGATTTTAATAATAAGACTGTAAAGTGATAATACATATAATATAAACATTGGGTGAGATGAGAAAATAAAGTTGAACTCTAGGGCCCTAATTTTTTTTTAAAGAGGTTCTAAAAATTTTATTATAATACTACTTGTACTTGATTTGAGGTCTAAATACATTGGTTAAATAATATATTTTGTTTAAATTTAGCACTCCCTGTTAATTCAATTGTTAAAATGTATGGAATATTTAAATTATATCTCAATATTTAGATTGCATACAATTGTATAAAATTTTATTTTGGAGTCCCAAATTTTTCTTTCAATTTGGGGGTCCTAGGCAATGGCTTTAGTGGCCTATAGGTTGGGCCGGCCCTGTATTTTGATTATTTAAGAAATGAAACGTTTCAATGTGTTTTGAAATTTTTTTAATTATTTACATTAATGAAACAATGGCTGCAAGATTCTACCACTAATTGAATAACTTCATTTTATTCAACTATTCATGTTTTGCAGCCAAAATTTTGTGTAATTGCTTTTGTGTGTGTGTGTGTGTGTGTGTTCTTTAGCCATTAATGTTTTTTCAAACCAGGTAAAAATTGAATGATTTGAGATAAGTTATTTTTTATCGGTATATTGCCCATCATTATTTCTTCTTCATATAATCTTTATAGTCTGGAAAAAAATTTCTTGGATATGATTTTTGGACGTCAAAAAAATAATTTTTTTTCTGTACATCTCTCTATTTGTTGTCAAAGTTCTGATTTGAATAATTCAAATGTTTATGTAAATGTGTTAAAAATAAATAATATTATATTATTTCTAAAAATTTCTCCATTACAATTTTGCGTATTTGAGAATTTTTTTTTTAAAATATTGGATGAACGTATTTCATATTTTAGACCTGTGTCAATGTTTAATATAACTGTTTCGCTAATGCAATTGCCTCTTTTTTTAAAAAAAATACGTTCATTCATTTTCTAAATTTTGGATCATTTTTTTCCAACTCAATGATTTTTGTCACTCTATTTGATTTTTTTTCAAACCCTTCTGTAGAGTTGTTTTAGTGGCTCGTTCTGTAACCGATTCCCTACACTTAAGCTCATATTTTTTCTTTGAAGACAATCTCGTTATGTCCTAAGAAAATTTATATAGCTTGTATATTAGTGTGATTGCAAATAGTGAATCAGAAAATAACTCCCAAAAATTAAAAATTAGTACTCAGTTCATAAAGCTAGCCTAATAGTGCCACAATAAAGAGTAAATTCATATGTAACACACAAAAATTGAAGATTGGTAATCAATTAACAAAATCTAGGGTAAAAGTGTGACAACGAAGTGTAAACCCATGCTTTAAAAGTGTCGCAACTTATGAAATAACTTGTAATAACCCGTGCCTGAAGGCACTGTGTAACACGAAAAAAAACCTACTAATCAAAATATCAAAGAATCATGAGCCCATGTATCCCTTTCTTACCTTTTGCAATATTTCAACCAGCAATGCAGTTCAACAAAAACAATAAAGTTATGTAAACATGCATTTGACTCATAATCTCCTTTTTTTAAGAGGTGATTCATTTAATATGACAATATGGATTTATTATAAATAATTATAGCATAAATTGTTTAACTTAATATTTACAAGAGCATCAAACAATCTTAAGAGGAAGCAATTAGTTACAATGTTGTTGTAATGCATAACTTAGAGAGATGATGCCGTAATTTAACAATACACTAACCATAACAAAGCTTTAAAGTGCAAGGTTCATTTTCTCGTCGAAGCAAACTTGGTTTCATCAAACAATATACCTTCATATTGAACTCGAAACAAAATGATGAAAATTATTGGTAAGATCAAAACCTAAAGATTATTACTCGAGAATAATGCCATTGTACTATGATTGACAACTCCACTAAACTTATTTTTCTCAATTTATTCAGCATTATTTGGAAGGTCTCGTCCTGGCCTGTGTCGATTTCAAGCTATGATAATACTTTCAATCTTTCATGCACTTGCGAAAATTCATTAAACTATGATAATACTCAATTTCAGTATGTCCATTGGCAATTTCATGCACTTGCACAGGCTAGAAAACCAAACAATATTGTTACTATCTGAAAATCTCATATTGCAAAAAAGCAATATATAACTTTCTTTGTGTATGGCTCTTGGAAATCCTTTTTATGTGGATATATATAATTTCCTTGTTATTCACAACTCAAATCAAATAGGACAAAAATAAATTTCAAGTTTCAACCACTCATACTAAATGAAGGGGTCGATAAATTCTAATAATTATTTGACAATTAAACTTGGACATGGGACAAGTTGCACGTGCTGGAAAGAGTTATTTGTAATGAGTCTACTATGACCGAGCAAGTAGATAGGCTATTCAAGCCAAGCTAAAGTTAGTCCAGCCGAGCAGAGCAAGTAGCTAGGCTATTCGGGTTGAGCTAAAGTTGGTCTGACCGAGCAAAGGGCAAGATCCAACCGAGCAGATAGCTAGGCTATCTCGATCGAGCTAAAATTGGTCTGACCGAACAAATAGCTAAACTATCTTGGCCGAACTAAACTTAGTCTGACCGAGCAGAGGATAAGATCCAACTAAACAAATACCTGAAAAGTCAGAGATGGTGTTAGGCGACCAATGAGAAAATTGCCTAAATCATAGGAATACATAATTAACATGTGATCTAAATCAACCAATGAGAAAGGAAACCCTATAAGTGTCAAACAAGAATTAAGGAATGAATGATTGAAATTTAGGAGTGCTACCACATTCTAATGAGGATGGTAGTCCTAAATGATCGGGGACATGCTCCCTATAAATATTGGTAAAGCTTAAAGTCTAAGGTACACACTCTTTGTCTAGCAAATTGAATTCACTTTTTTAAGTCATTAATGACTTAAGCATCGGAGTGCCTCTGACCGGTACCCCACCGATCTATGGCAATTTGTTTCTTTTGCATGTTAAAGGCGATCTGGAGTACTCATCCCAAAACGAATCTCTTTATTTTGATAGGTGTGGATTTTTCCCCCTACATTAAATATGAAAACCATGACATTTTCTTTTATTTTGCCTTTCCATCAAGCCTTTTTCCTAGCAAATGATTTTTTTTTATTTCATTGGTTTTCTCAATTTATTTATTCCATCATACATATTCAAAACCAAAATTTCAAGTATTGGACCAAAATGATGAACAAAAAAAAAAACTCAAATCAGACATTAGCAAATTGAACTCATTTCTATAGTAAAATCAACATAATCAACAAAAATATGGATCATTCATTGGACTCAATAGTACTACCAAATCCATACAAATTACTTTTTCACCAAATCAAAATGGTATCAATGAGATAATGTAATTAATTTTCTATCTTTCTAAGCAATTTATTTAATTTTTTTTCTTTCTTGATTTTCCCACAAACAAACAGAACCCTAGTTCATAATAAAGCCATACAACAAACCCAAACCTAAGCATAAACCGCGGTGTGCCAAATGTAGCTAATTTCATCTCTTTCTTAATTACTTTGTTAAAATTAACCATGTGAAGCATAGCAAAACTACTTTAAGGATAATAAAAGTATGTACTGCATATATAAATGAGCACGGAACGATTGTGTCGAGGACAATGCCTATGAAAACAATTGTCAACAGGAAAGGGATTTAGAGAGAGATGAAAAATGAGCATCCAACTATTGGTGTCTTTTATGGACACTTGGTCTAACAGTTCCTGAGCATGACTCAGTGAGTGTGTTTGCAAAACCCACCAAAAAATGTAGCCGTAATGAGCAAAATCTGAACCAAATAAAAAAAAAATTGAAAAGTAGAGACTTGAATATAAAATCTATTTCAAAAGTAGCTTATTTGTCCATGTGAGTCTTCCTCTCCACTTTGATCCTTTCTTGTTGCATGCTTCCTCTAATAAGCAACCCATACATTTAGTAGTTGTCACCTTTTGTTCTAGAACCACGCAAGCAGTAATAATGAAAACTCAGTTGGTCAATAATGAGTTCATCCCAAAACTTAAATTCCAATTCATGATCATATGGAATTATATAGAAAAAGAAAGTCAAGGCCTAGTTGCTGATCACACAGCCATAGCCCAAAACAAAAAAGAAAGCAAAACAATGAAACGATAGAGTAAAAAAATGTCACTTGGTTACATATAGATTTTGGTGTAAAATACATACATCGATATAGTGAGATCCTTCATCGGCAAAAACCAAGTCTTCACTTCACTTCATCAACCACTTGACATGAGAAAACAAATCAATTGTGGTGATGTTCTTGAAGATAAAAAGCAACCAATTATATACCAATTGTGACCTATAAAAGGAACATAAAGTACCTTCTAATACATATCTCAACTGGTTAACAAAGCAAGCAAGATCTAGGGTCATAATCTCACCTGGTTAACACGTTCATCACCTTCATTTTTTGGAAGATTGAACTCAAGCCACTATTTTCTCCAAACCAAAAATAAAAAATAAAAAATAGAAAACAGAAGAGGGGAAGAAGGAAAAGGATGAGGTCTTATAGCAACCTATATCCGTAAATCCAATCTAGGGGAATCATTGAGGTTTATACATCTAAATGAAAACCACAAAAACAGCAGCGTACTGGTGGTGCTGATGGCGTGGTGGCAGCGGCAATTGGCTACTGGCGGTGGATGCGTTGCGGCACAAAGGGAAGAGGACTGCGACACAAAGAGAAAGAATAGAGAGAACGAGTGTTTGAGAGATACACATGTACCTAAGTAGCGCGACAATGCGATGTAAGAAGACAACAACAACAATCGTAGTCGAAATCAACAACGAAATCCAAAATTAAATCAAAATCAAAATCCAGCTGTATGAAAAAATCAAAATCCAGAAAGCAATATCAAAACGTAAAATCGAAATCCAATATGCGTATGATTTCCCAAAAAAATCCAGCCAATACACTATTTATACTCTGTGGCATATGTTCGAACACCTAATGGGTGTTATGAAATCATAGAAAGAGATGAGTTGTGGAGATTAGGAAGTAGAGAGAGAGGAAAAGAGAAACAGAGAGTTTCAGTGTCTACCTGGAATCAGTCGAGGCAACAGAGAGTTCTAGCAAAGAGTCTGTCTGGTAAGAGCAGCGAGTCTGTGCAGCAGCTGGAATTAATCAATTTGACACCGAGTGAGGGATTTTCGGAACATTAGAGATTTCATTAGGAGATACATGAAGATTTGACAATCATTGGTAATGAAAGGTGCTATTTTGAATTCTTAAGATAGGATTGAATGCCAATTTTACATATTGGTATGGAAAGAGGATCACCGGGGTCAGAGGTAGAGAGATCGGTGAGAGAGGGAGAAAGAAAGGATATGATGTAGTTTTGGGAAGGAGAAACGTGATTCTTGGGAGTGGGAGAGAGAGAGAGAGGCGTGAGATAGAGAGAGACGTGTGAGAGAGGGAGGCGCAAGTCAAGTTGGTGGGCGGCAAAATAAAATTCAGTTCTCATTACATTGTCGAATCAGTATTTATGAGATGATCTGAGTTTCTTTTATGTTGGGATAACATTATTTGTTGGATGAGTTTATGATTTTTCTCAAAACGATCTGAATCTTTCTTTGTCTCTAAAATTCAAACTCAGCTTTACTTTATTATGTAGATATGACAATATAGAGTGAATCCACATTTAACACACAAAATTTAATAGTATGTACTCAATTCTTAAAAATTTGTGTAACAATGAGACAACAAAGAGAGAATCAACACATACCCCCATAAATTGAAAATTGGTACTCAGTGCATACAATTGGCCTCATAGTGTGACAACAAAGAATGAATCCACATGTTATACACAAAAGTTGAAGATTGGTAATCAGTTGACAAAAAGTTGTGGTAAAGTGTGACAACGAAGTGTGAACCCACACTTAATAGTGTGATAGCTTTGCATAATAGTGTCACAATGCAGAGTAAATCCACACTTAAAACACAAAATTTGAATAATATGTACTCAATTAATATTGCAGACACATAATATTCAATTCATACAATCCCCAAAATTAGAGTGATAGCAAAGAATGAATCCATTCATTAACACAAAACCTTGAAATTGCTACTCACTGCATTCAGTTTATGAATAGGGTGTAAAAAAAAAGTGAATTCATTCATTACCGCAAACAAAGAAAAATTATCATCATTTTTGAAGATTTTAAACAAAAAAAAAATTATAATAAAGCCATCAAATTCCTAAACATCGTTAGTTGATGCTAAAAGAAAGTCATTGGTGTCCGTTGCTGTTGACAGAAGCTTGAAGTTGATCGCCATTGCTAAGAAGAAACCCTAAACCCCCATCACAGAGCACTAATTTTCTTCCTCAAAATCGCTAAAAATGTAATCTAGGTTTGTCTTCAAACTTTCTAGATCAATGAAATCAAATGGGTAAGAAATTTCTTTTTGGAGATTATTTGCTTGAATTATGGAGGCGTCTTTTGTATTCAAGGGTGAATCTTTTACTGTTATGATTTTTAGAAGACACGTTCCATCTAAAATATGACGGTGTATTAATGTTTTGATTTAGTTTCTTAATCCAATTAATTCATTCATTAACCATATATTAAGGATATTATGGCAGTAAATTAGCGATTGCATTTTTGGGTTTCCTAAACTGGTTTGTTGCATCAATTACTGTGCTGAGAGGGTAGTCTAGACTTTTTGCTTCAAAATGAAATTTTGTCCAAAATGTTTTCCTTGGTGGACTTTTATCCTAATAAGTCCTATTAGTGGCCCGCCAGTCAATGTCCCATCATGGGTTACAAACCAGATAGTCGAGCTGTTGACTGTGAATGGACTTGGTCGGACTAGCATGTCAAGGAATTCCATAACCCACTGTTGTCCATTGAACTAGTCTTAATGGATTTTTGGCAGATTGTCATTGTCTTACTGTCACTTTTTAATGTCATTGTCTTATGTTATTGTCTATTTTATAATATTTTTAATTATATCATTAAGGGTAAATTAGTCTTTGTGAATTTAATTATCCTTTAAGACCCAAAAGAACATTTTTTGGATTTATGGATTTGGTTGAAGGAGTATAATTTGATGCATCTGGTCTAGTTGTGACATAGGATCAAGTTGATCGTAGAATATATATAGTGGATTTGATGTTGCACATGGACAATTAAGGTGATGAAAAGAGTAGTGGAAAATATCACTAGACTGACTGGACAATATATTTTGAGTGACATATAATAGAGGAAATTTTCAGCCTTGATATTAGAGGATTTGAAGAAGACCAAAGCTTGACAACGTACATGTAATTAGTGTAAGGGTGTTGTATCATTTAATACTTGATTTTCCTCATTCGGATTAAGGTTTTGGGTGTTTGAAATATTATAACCTAAGATATGTACTCCCTTTGTGTTGATGAGTATCTTGATTTATTTACATGTTTAGTGGATAGTGCAAATTATTTTTGATAACCTTAACTTTGGGGGAGAGAAATTAACAATACTATTGTATGTAGCGTATTTGCTATGACTTGATAGGAAGCTCAAGCTACTATTAAAGTTTTCATGAGTTCACTCTCCAATTCTGGTCAAGATTGCATGGGTTTTGACAAACCTAAGATTCACATAGTCGTTATATAACACATAATTGGACTAATCGTTGCCATTGTTGTATACTAATTTATCTATTGCTACTTTAGTAGGAGAGATAATACAAGCAGAGACTATATATAAATGTTGTGTGTTGAATGTAGGAGTTAGAGATTTATCTATTGATTTTATGTCTTTGGATATTTTAGATGTTGATATGATTCTTGAGATGATTGATTATTGAAATATCACGCTATTATGAATTGTTTAGAAATGAGATGATATTTTATCTACCAAATGAAAGAGTATAAAATTTTTGGTGATCGAAAAAAATAAATTCAAATGCCTAGTATACCTGACAAGGGTAAGTTGGGGTACTTAGTTTATCTAGTGGACACTAAAAAGGAAAGATACAATTAAGATATATTTATGTGGTTTGGGTATTTTTAGATGTATTCTAATAAGAGTTGAGAGGTAGAGTTTATGTTTGAGTAGTGTTGAAGTACCTCACTTACATTTATTACTATGTATCACATGGTTCTTACTGAGCTACAGGAATTGAGAATTCAATTAAGATATATCATACTGAGAATTTATTCAACCTTGCAATTTTTCATGGAGTGCTCATGTCGTATTTGTAAAGAAAATGATGAGATTGTGAAATGGTATGTTAGTTATTACCGACTAAATAAGGTAGTAACAAACAGTAAATATGTTTGACGTGGTATTGATGATTTATTTGATTAGTTGTGAGGACCTGAAGTATTTAGTAAGATTGATCTTATTTTGGGTTATCCATACTTGAAAGAAAGAAGTGGTATGTTATGAAAATAGTTTGTCAAGCTAGGATAATTGTTTGGAATATTTGGTGATGTCATTGAGGTTGACAAACACTATATTTGTTTTTATGGACCGACTAAATTGGGCATCTTAACTTTTCCTAGATTCATATGTTACTGTTTTCATTGATGGTATACTTGTGCATTTCCGTAGTAAGGGAGAATATAAACATCATTTAAACACCCAAAAACCATTACCAAACCTTAACTCAAGCTGAACCAAACCAAAAATCAAACCCGTTTCACTACCAACTAAAATCCAAAAATTTGAAAATGAAAATTCATGCATAAACAGTGATCAAAACTTGTTTTAATCATCATAAATGAACTCTTAGCTCCCTATTTAGGTTAGAAAAGTACCCCTTGATGCTTGAATTCCATTCCCTCGAAGTTTGATTCTCCAAGCTTTCTCTTTCTCTCTCTAACTTGTCTCACCTTTTTCTCTCTCTTCTTGACAATTCTAACATATCCAAACCTCATTTGAAGCACTCACCTCCTCCTCAAGCATTCTAGATGGATAAGGAGAGGTGGAGAAGCCCCAAGGTCAACAATAAACTACTTTGAGATGGCTGTCATGTAATGACATTTTCTGTAAATACCACAAAATCCAAAAATTAGGTTTTGATATATATACATTTTTTATATTTTATACCTCTCCTTTAATCCATCATAAACATTTAATAGTCAAGAATCAAAATTTTGTTGCAACACAAAATTAACTCATTATGGTTTCGATTGTTGCAATTTAACCCAGGTACCACTTAACCTATTTTTTTTCCAACGAAACTTTAATACTTTAACTTATCACTTAACATTCATCTAAAAAATTTTGAAACTACATTTTGACCGCCAATATTATTTCAATGAAATACGATGAATGATAGAGTCTCACAATATGGTACCTCAACTGTACTTCTTCTCCCCTCAACTACCAAAACATAATTAGCCTGACTTTACTTTGCTTCAAGGTACTCTTATTCAAAGGCATAATAGGGTTCGACTTCTAATCTCTGGATAAAATGACAACTCCCTTGCCCTTGTAGATACGAATGGTTAATGATCCAAAAGGCAGACCATCTGACCCTCAACCCTCTAAAAAGGCTCTATGAATAAAACTGAATATCATCATTGAAAGATCACGATTTAGCTATGTCCATATAGCATATAACATATGTACTCTCTGAAATGGGTAATTTGCAATATGGATATTGGGATATATGTTGTAGTTGGCTATAAGGTCAACATCCTATTGTTGGAGTAAAATTAAATATATGGACTTATATATATTAAATAAATGTGAATTATAGGCTATCAAATAAAGTTAGGCTAATTAAAATGATTAATTTAAGTTTTGGGACCATAATTAATGTATTATAAAATGTGGGCATTAATGTGTAGAGACAAACATAATTTCTATTTTTATAATGAGTTAAAATAAAAAATACGAACAGACGTAATTGTTTATGAATAGGCGTGACTGTTTATAAACAGACACGATTGTTTATAAATAGTAGTCATGGTCCCCAGATCACACAATGGTTTTTCTATTCTTCTGATTCCCATTGTCAAATAGAAATTTACACAAAAAATAAGTGTAGATCTGGAAGATCATAAAACCTCAGACTCGGATATTTCAATCTTTTGTTATGGATACAGGTATGCTTCCGCAAATTCAATATGTTAATTCTTGATGATTCAATATGAATGTTCTTGTTTGGATGATGATTTTCACATAATAAAATGAATCTTACATGTGGTATTAGAGTCATTTCATGTTGAATTGTTGAGAATAAGCTAGGAAAAGATTTTATTTTTTTTAGGGCCGAAAATATTTTTTTTTGAAAATTTTAATATTTTTGGAAATATTTTACAACAGAATTTTTTTTTACATTTCATTACGAGTCCAACGATATAAATTTCATATTTTTTGGACGTATGGTTGATTTTATACATTTAAAAAAAAAATTACAGAGGAAATGTAAAATCTGGTCACTGTTCTATTCTATTTTTTTATTGGTTCCGAATCTGTGAAGAAGAAGACCTAAACGACGTCGTTTCGTTTGTATTCATACGATGCATATAATTTTAAATTTATTTAGACACGTCTATTCACAAATGGTATATTGGTTCGGTGGCATCTCTTGTAAAGGATTGCACCGCTTGGATGAATGAGGTCCTTGATTCGAATCCTGGTCGAGTATTTTGTTTCTATATATTTTTCTTGTTTTTTTTTTAAAAAGGACCTGATTAATGAGATTCGATCACTAGACCTCCTGTGTGGTTAGTTTCTCGTGTGGAAACTGCACCCGACCACTGCTAAGGCAAGGCCAACTGGTTGATTAAGTTATTTAAATATAAATATGTTGACATTACAGTGCATTTACGCAAATTTACATTCAAATATTGGTGTTTAAACATATATTTTGAGATAAATTAATCGAAACAATATATCACAAAAGTAATCTATTTTTGTGAAAATTAATTTTATTTCAAAATATAACAAGATTATGTGCAAGTAACTGATGTGAATATTAATCGACCCAAATGAAGATTAATATTTAACAGAATTGCATGCACACCTGTGGTAATAAGCGCGTGATGATTATTTGGTTTTGCATATGAATAATAAATCAGGTTAAAGGAAGATTTATTATTCGATATGTTCTTATTATCAATGTTTGATTACTACACCCAGATATTATTTACAAGTTAATATTTTTTTATTAAAAGATAAAATATTAATAAAGTGTCTGGTATCTTGGGATGGGGTTTGCCTTTATTTGATTTTTTTTGTTTTGAGACTTATGTGAGTTTGTTTTGCTTGTTTATTGTTCTCTGATTCAACTATTAGTTCTACTTCTAACATTACTACCAACATTAATTTTGTTCCTATGCTAAATGGCACAAACTTCAAGAATATGAGTTTGACATTGGTGTGGTGGAAGATGATCCAATCAACTTCCGTCGAGTCCTGGAAAGTTCTAAATCTTAAGAGTGGGTTGATGCCGTGAATGAGGAGATAAAGTCCATGAAGGACAATGACGTTTGAGATCTTGTCCCATTGCCTAAAGGTGTGAAATTCATTGGTTGCAAATGGATATTTAAAACCAAGAGGAATTCAAAAGGTGATGTGGAGAGATACAAAATGGCACTTGTGATGCACTTTGACCTTGAGCTTCATCAGATGAATATTAAGACTGCATTTCTCAATGGTGACATTGATGAAACAATCTACATGGTGCAACCAGAAAATTTTGTGTGGAGAGATGCAAAGAAGATGGTTTGCAAGTTAAAGAACCCATCTATCAGCTTAAGTAAGCTTCTCGTCAATGGTATTACAAGTTTCATCAAGTTATCATTTCGTTTGGTTTTGAGATGAATATGGTTGATGATTGTATATACCATAAGTTCAGTGGGAGTAAGCATATTTACTTGGTTTTATATGTTGATGAGATATTACTTGCCACCAACGATATAGGCATGTTGCATGAAACTAAGAGATTTCTATCAAAAAAAATTGAGATGAAAGATCTTGGTGATGCTTCTTTTGTGTTGGGTATACAAATACACCGGAAGCCAAATCAGTTAGAGAACATTGGATAATCTGACTTTGATTTTGCTAGATGCCGAGATAGCATGAAATCTACTTCAGGCTATATCTACTTACTTGCTGGAGGTGCTATATCTTGGAAGAGCGTTAAACAGTCTATTGTAGCTTTTTCCACCATAGCAGCTGAGTTTGTAGCTTGCTATGAGGCGTCCAATCATGGAATATGGTTATGAAATTTTGTCACGGGGCTACGTATTCTGGATGGCATTGAAAGACCACTTAAGTTATTTTGTGACAATAAATCAGCAGTACTGTATTCCAACAACAACATGATTTCGACGAAGTCAAAATTTATAGACATCAAATTCCTAGTTGTCAAAGAAAGAGTTCAGACTGGACTTATATCAATAGAGTACATTGGAACAAAATCCATGATTGCAGATCCACTAATTAAGGGATTACCAGCCAAGTTCTTTCCCACATTGCTCATATGGGTGTGGTTTCTCTTCAGGATATGTCGTTTTAGTTGGAGTTTGTATTTTAGATGCTTTTATTTATAGATACATTTGTTATGGATATTATGGATTTTATGGTTATTTACTGCAGTAAAGTATTCAGTTTTCATTCACTGATTTTGTATGGTTTGATCTCACTAAGGTTTAAGGAGGACTAGTTGGAAATATGCATGTTAAGATCACATTGCATGAAATTTCCATGCTACACATCCACACTTGATCTTTGTCATTAGTAGCATTGATATATGTGATCATTGATGGGTCTAGTTATGAAATATGTAACGACGATCACTTTGGTTTTGTATTGGTATGGTTAATGGACAAGATTGTTAAAATATGTAAAGTTTTGACAGCAAAACTCATGAGCTCATAAAGTATAATTCACATTTATAAAGTTATATATATAGCCCAATCGGGAGATTGTTGGAGTAAAATTAAATATATGGGCTTATATATATATATATTAAATAAATGTGAATTATAGGCTATCAAATAAAGTTAGGCTAATTAAAGTGATTAATTTAAGTTTTGGGGCTTTAATTGATATATTATAAAGTGTGGACATTAATGTTTAGAGACAAGCAAAATTTATATTTTTATGATGGGTTAAAATAGAAAATATGAACAGACGCAATTGTTTACGAATAGACATGACTGCTTATAAACAGACACGGTTGTTTATAAATAGTAGTCATGGTCACCAGATCACACAATAGTTTTTCTATTCTTCTGATTCTCATTGTCAGATAGAAATTTAGACAAAAAACAAGTGTAGATCTGGAAGATCATAAAGCCTTAGATTTGGATATTTCAATCTTTTGTTATGGATACAGGTACGCTTCCGCAAATTCAATATGAATGTTCCTGTTTGTGTGATGATTTTCACATAATGAAATTAATCTTACACCTATAGTTTAGGGTCAAGTATTTTTTGATAAAATTGTAGTGCAACCTAGTGACTTGTATGCAAAATACCATAAAGCTCGGTACCCAAAACATGGAGATGTGGCAAATAATCAATCAGTCTCATATTCAGGGCATCATTCTCTACCCTAGGTAGCCCAAGGTGGTGGTTGTGAGATCCACAAAAAAAGATAAAGTCAATCCCTCAAATATACATAATAAAGTGGTTAGCCTGGTATCAGGTTTATTAATATGTGCATAGAACTCTCTCACAATGCTATCATTCGAAGGCTCAAGTGCCTCGAATAGTAGTATCTACTCACGATTGGAAAAATCTAAAGGGATCCAAAAATCTACCTCATTAAAGTTTACCCCTCACCAGTCATAACAAGCCTGAGAAAATACTCTAGTCTGTGTTGCTTTGTAAAATTTGGATCCTGGAATCGAGTGTTCTTGTCAAAGTTCTCCTCGACTACTTTAGGAACTTCAACAATCCTATCCTTTTTATATCTTTTTTGAGGCATGATCGAAAACAACTCCAAAATCAAGGTCTAAGATTGTAGATTATGTGAATGATGAATCAAATCACAATAGAATCACTCAAGAAGATGTTTGGGATTGAAGGGTGAGGGTTTTAGGAGGCTGGGATCATGTTTTGAGAGGTTGGAGTACAGAAGGATCATCTATTTTTCTATTTAAAATCCAAGACACCGATTGATCGTAAGGATACAGGAGCAGTGTTAGGGTCATTAGAGCAATCTCTGAAGCCTTTCTGTCAATATTGATAGATTAGGTTTAACCCTTCCATGGACCATCCCGACCGATCACAAACTCCCTCAAACCATCTTTCAGCCCTAAAAACATGCATTGGTGTATGTATAACCTAAATGCAACTTAAATTAATAAAATATGGAACTATAACGCAATACAATATTAAATTTTGACAATTAAAATGCACAATGTCATAGATCATGAAAGTCACGTATATTCTCATTACAACATATACATCCCTATTTCATCCTTAAGCACATTACTCTAAGGTATATATAGGGGTTTTCACCCTACCCTACGGGTAAAAAATATAGTCTTCTGTCTTCCTACCCAATACTTTGCGGAAGAATTTTTCTTGGCCTACCTTACTCGATCAGGTGTGGTATTCCTACCCGATTAATCGGGTAGAAAGTAGGGTAAACACTTTTTTAGCTATTAATTTTTGGATCATTTTAAGAATTCAATTAAATAACATGCACAAATTTAACAACACAATAAATCAAATAATAGTAAAACCTAAAACAACAACAACAATTATAATAAAACACAAGAAAGTATGAACATCAATCCATCATAATTGTTACACAAATACAATAACAATTATTTTAAGTTTAAACCATATGAAATACATTAAAATCAAAACTGTTTCAAAAGATCACCAGTTCACCACAATTCATGTAACTTGCACAAGAAACAAGTCCATGTTTTAGCAACTCAAACATCCATAACAATAACAATGTTTTGACAAAGAAGTAGAGGCAGAACACGCCCATTCCTCACTGGATTCGCATGAGGACCAACAACACCATCAGGTACAATGCAAAGCGCAGGCACTGATTCTAGTTGTTTTGGATTTCAATTTAAGATTTGAAATTTGGGATTTTTCATGTTTGATGTTAATTGGATAAGTTTTGAAGGCTTAAAAAAAAACATAGAAGGCCTGAATGATGCTTGAAAGCTAGGGTCTTAAGGTTCATTAACTTGATGCTTAAAAAATCAGATCTGTAGATAAAAATATGAATGATGAAGGCCACCAAATTGCGCCCAAACAAAGATAGACACCTGGGGAGGTTGGGACTAAATGATGAAGGCCTGAGCCATGGAGGTAGAGGCTTGAGCGATGAAAGCTGATGGAGGTAAGAGGAGAGGAGTGGAGTGAGGTGCTTTCTTAGTCAATAAACAATAATGTTGGTTATCAATTAGAGTTTTTTTAGTTTATATATATATTAATTAATTAATTAAATAATGCGGGTAGGGTAGGGTAGGAATGCGAAAATTGATGGATATTCCGCATTCCTACCCAATTTAATCGGAAGACTAAAAACTCTTTTGTATTCATACCCGATTTTTGCGGCTAGTCATTCAGTAGTATCGGGTAGGGTAGGAAATTACGATCAATCTAAAATTTGAACACCCCTAGGTATATAAAAATATGTACAACTTAATCTTCATGCATCCCAAAGCAATGGCTTCTCACTTTGTTCATTTTCACTCATACGTGTTCGAATTTTATAAATTTGGTCAGTCCAAGTGTGACATGTGTTAAATTTGGTCAGTCCAAGTGTGATATGTGTGAAACAAAACTCTAATACTTATTAGGAATTTGTCTAGATTAATTGATTAATAAAGCTCTACATGAATTCCTAATGCATCATCTAAGTGAAAATATGACCATTTAGTGAGTGTTTAAAAGCATCTTTTCTATCTTTTTTAATACACACTCCCCTATATTTTACATCACCTATACTCTTATGGCTTCAATTAGCACAATTGTGAATTTTTCTCTTTCAATGCTATGCTTCTAAGTGTGTGTAGCATATCACTTTGAACTTTATATGTGAGCAATAATATTAAGCATATAGTACTTTTAAGAATTAAAGTGTAATTATCACTTAGCCATTCATTTTATGCCAGACTTTTTAAAATTTGACAACATTGGACTCTTTTATCACAATATAAAACATAAGGGGTATTGGGATAGACTAAAACCAATCCTAAGAATCCATTGGTAACCTCAGAAATTAATTTAGAGTTCATTTTGTGGGTGAAAAAGGTAGTTGCAGGTTTGACCCCGGGTTGAAAAACCTTGGGCGTGTTTGGATTGCGATTCAAAAACTTTTTTTTTGTTCTCAAAATTTTAAAAACACCAAAAACCTGTTTACTTAGTATTTTTGTTCTCAAATTTTTTGAAAAAAAATGAGATTTAGAACACAAAAATGGGAAACTAGCCAGGCTTGTTTTCTAAAAATTTACTTGGAAATTTTAAAAAACACGGAGTATAGAGTACTATGCATTACTGTTCATCAATGGACTAAGTACAAATTGTGCCTTTTTTTTTCAGCCTCTCCCATCATTTGCCCTGCTCAGCCATCTTCTTCACTTGAGCTCTAGCGAAGAATAGACACCACATCCAATGAATCACCAATGTTACTCCGGCGAATCACAGGCGACAAGTAACCCAAAGGTCTCTGTTTTTTTTTTCCTGTTTTTTAGCCTTGATTTTTAATAGGGTTTGTGTTTGTTAGATTTGTTTGCATTTTTCATTTTTACCTTCAGATCTATAACATATCTGTTGTCTAACAACTCCGACAAATCGATTATGATGTTCCAGTATCTCAGATCTCTAGTGACTCTGCTCGTTTGAGATACCGGTGACATATCTGATTTTTTTTCGATAAAAGATTTGGTACTCTGCTATCAGATCTATTAACAACTCCTGTGACATTGAGTTTTTTTTTTTTTTTTTTGTCTAAGAACTCCCGTGACTCTTCTACTCTGCTATTTTCGGCAACATATCTAGTTTTTTTTAAAAGTATTTTTGGATTTAAGCATTTTGTTGAAAAGATCTTTTATTGCCAAAACCATCATCCTTGGACTCTCCACTGTACCAAGCATTGTGTATGTCTTCCCAGCTCCTGTTGCACCATAGCAGAAGACTGACCCATTCCTTCCCTGCAGAACTGCTTCCACAAGCTCTACTGCTCTAAAAAATAGAATCATATTTGGTCAAGTTCCTCTTTGTTAGAAAAGAATGAGCAGTTTATTAGCATGCTTGAAACATATATTTTCAATTATAACAACAAATTCTCGAATTCATTGTCTACTTGGTATCAGGTAACAACATTATTATCTAGTGTAAGATAGCAAGATCAAATCCTGATAATAAAAGATCAAAAGACTCAAGCGTGCTAAGAAAAGATCAAACGAGTGTGTTGTGCAATTGGTAGTTGTATTTTTTTGGCACAACTCTCTTTGATTTCTTCTATCAAAAAAACAAAGGGTTGTCACTTTTCCTCTCAAAGAAAAGCTTTTTAAAAAGTGACATTACATATAGAAAATTCCTATATCACATGCTGATGATTTGGCACTGAAATGAAAAGGTTGAAACAAATAATACTTACAAAGCCTTAAATCCCTCAAATTCTTTCTTATGAGAGCAAAAATTGGGTTGTTATAATCCAGATAATATAACGAGCTTGGTACATTAGCTATCTCGAAATCATCAACTACCATCAAGTTTTGCATAACAAGGTTTGATAGTTTCTTTTCCATTATGCTTGTTTAATTTTGTCTCTTCGTATTTATTAAATACAACAGATCTGGCTTGCAATAGTGAATTGAAGGGCTTTGGAGGATCAACTATGGGTGTTCAACACGAAGTCCCGCCCATTGATCAACTATGAGTTGCGTTTCATTTATGTAATTTGTTGATTGGAATACATGTAAATGGTATTTGAATTTTTTTTTTAATTAATAGGTGTCCATTTGGTAGAGACCATAGGAATGCATTTATTTGGGTTGATGAATACCAACACCGCCTGCAACCAATTGTCTATCCTTTGTTTATGTTGTGGGTGTAATGTCATTTTTTGTTTGTCGTGTTGTTTTTATTGTTTTTTAATTGTGATCAGTATGGTGGAGAAGTGATTAGCTCTCTCATTGTAATATAATGTGGAGCTTGTATGTAGAAACAATGGTCTGTGTTATGTTATAATTTGTAATATAATGTTCTACCAGTGAAACATTCAATCCAAACATCATCTCTGTTTTCATTATTTTTTGTTTTTCTGTCCAAACATGTTTTTTGTTTTTTGTTCTTCAAAATAGTTTTTAGAATTATATAACCAATAAAATTCAGCGACACAAAAAATATTAAAAATAATTTTCGAAAATCTGTTTTCAAATATTATTTTTTGAGACACAAACCAAACATGCATCTTTTTTTCTTCAAATTTTGGATGGGTTAGAGTTAGATTTTCTATGGACTGAGTTATAGTGGTGACAAGAAGGGGTCTTGAAACAGAATTTTGACACTAATGGTTTCTTGAGATTAAAGATGACGTAGACCAAGAGGACCACTGGATACCCCGACGGCATGTGAGGGCGCTTTCGATGTCCGATGGACCTCAGGTTGGTGCCAAAAGTTCCGTAACGTCCAAGTGAAGATTCTGGTACAATTTGAGGTCAATCCGATGTCCGAATCAATATGTGATGTAAAATATCTGTTTTGCCCTATGGCTCGATCAAAGGTCAATCATCAACGTCAAAATTAGAATGTTCATGAGGGATGAATCTCTTATGGCCTAGGTTTATAATTCAAACTCAAAACATCTGAATTTATAATTTGTCCCTATTAGCACTTGAACTACCTCTTTAGATTTAAGCAACTCATTCTCAGCCATAAGCTTGATCAATCAGTCACTGGATATTTCTTCTGACTGACCCCTCTCTCTCGGCTAGTAGTGGCGATTTGTTGGACAACATTACACTTTCTTTTGGCGATTCAACACCTGAGGTACTAGCTTTCGGGTCCACCCCCTTGTCTTTATGCGCAACTCCATAAGAAGTAATTTAGAAATGGACAGTGGGAGAGAGGCTTAGAAGAAAAAGGGTATGAGATCTAGGGTTCATGGTGATGTAACCCTAGGCCATGAAAAACGAAAGGTGGACCTGCACATATCACTCTCAATTTTTTTTTCTTAAAATTATTTATATGTATTTTAAGTATTTATTTAATATTTTCAATTATATCCACTCTATTTTTTAGCACATCAATTAGTGTACACTCAAATTAAATGAATTTGAACAATCAGCGGCAACCCTACAATGCTAGGTAGTTTACGATACTTTTTGATCTAGCATTTTGGTAATACGATTAAAAATATGTTTAATACTAGAAAAGACTTAATATTCATATTTGTTAGTTTATTTGTGATTTTGACATTTATTTTGCCAATTACGACATACATTATAGAGTGTACATTTGATTGCATAATCGAATGAGTAATAAATAGTGAATTGATAGCATGATTGTATATATAAAGAATAAAAAAGATGCTATGTAACAATTTCAAACTATGAAAATTCATCGATATATATTTTCTTTTTTCTTTTTTTTGGTATTTATGCTTATCAAATTTTGGTCTATTAAGTTTAATGGCCTTTAAATATTAAATAGGCTGTAATTAAATATAAGAGTTAATCTCAAATTGCATTCCAAAAATTGGTTTGAATCTCAATTTGTACTTTCAAAGATAAAAAATCTCAATTTGTATCGTCAAAGATTAAAATTTGTATTAATACGCACCTTAAGCTAATAGTTGTCAGTTTGCCGTCTAAAACTAAATAGATAAATTACACCTAGACCCCTTCATTCTTGTCACTTAATCGTCTAGACCCCTCACATTTTGAAATATTACACTTACATTCCTTGACAATCGAAATATGACTAAAAATGTTTCCTCCAATTGGACATTTAAATAATTATGTTTAAGTGATGTATTGTATTGGATATAAAAAATATTATATAAATACATGCATTATATTGGACATTCAAATGGTAAGCTTGATTTTGAAATTTAGAGTATAACGGGTCCACAAATTAAAGAGTAGTATGAAATTATAATTTTTTATTAGGATAAAATCATATTTTTTAATGGTTATATTAACAGATATCAATGATAATGAGTTATGTGTTACACGTGCACAAAAGTCAAGAGGTGTAGGAATAATATTTTAAATGTGAGGGTATCTAAATAATTAAGTGACAAGCATGAGGGGATTTAAGTGTAATTTATCTATTTAGTTTTAGACGGCAAACTGATGACGGTTAGCTTTCTATCTTTGAGAGTGCAAATTAAAATTTTTTATCTTTGAGTATACAAATTGAGATTCAAACGAGATTTTAATATATAATTTACAATTAACCCTAAAAATAAATTATTACTGTGATGCATGACCAATGGGCTAAAACCTAAGTATTTTATAGATTGTGCCATGGAGCAAGATCTATGGAAGCTGATGAGACGTATAGTTTCCATGGTGTGTGGTGGCGACGACGGGAAAGAGCAGATGAGTTGAAGGAGGGGTTTTGGCCGGTAACCTTGTTCGCAGACCACCATCACTAGATCCCATAATGACAGGAGTCCGGGTATTGGGACTTTTTTTTTTGTAACTTCTAGCATAGTAAACATCACTTATTTTACTTATTTGAAAATTTACATTACCTATAAAATTTGACCATTAAAAATTTATTTTTCCCTTAATTTGAGTCTCTTTTCATCAATGATCGGTGAATTGGTTTATTCATTTGCAACCCCTTTAGAAATATTATCTAAATGATATTTTTTTTTTTCGTATTTCAAATACTTTTACAGTACCCAATAAATTATTGGGTATTCTTTTAATGGTTTTAGTACTCGTGGAATTGTTAACAATATTTTTTTAGAGAATATTAATAAATTCCAAAATTTATTCCGTAGTCCAATGGCAACAACAGTCTTTTTGATTGGTACTGTAGTAGCCCTTCGGCTGGGTTACCCGAGCTTATTTTTATTTTTTGAATTGAAATTTGACTCAAATTTCAGTTAGGATTAGAAATACTATAAATCGCAATAGAAAAGGAAAGCTAACAATTACAGTACAAACATGTTTCCTATTTACAAGAATACCCAGCTGAGATTCATCCATATATATATTGATATTTCTTTATAGATAGTGGGCATGCCTTTGTCAAATACATCTTGAAAGCCTTATCCGAGCACTCATTGCTGTATAATGCACTCCACCATTGTTCCCTCTTTAGTGTCTGGTGTCTTTTGTTCATTTGTTTCCATTTCTGCTTCCTTGTTCTTCCCCCACAGGACGCAATAGAGGCCCCCCACCAGCAATATTGCTCCACAAATACTGCCACCAAATGAAACAAAAAAGTACCCTGATATTATGAATGACAAAATAACACGATAATAACTCGACACGAAATTGATAGATTAAGGTTAATTAATTGTTGACCTAGTGTCAAATAAGAATAAATCAGTACTATCAAGACAAAATCACTTTTTTTTTTTTGTTACAAGGTGTCAGCATTGCGCTGACTATTCCTTGAGTTCTGGCCACTATCACTTGAGCTAGTTTAAAGAGATGTTTTCTTAGAAATAAAGGTGACTGACCCTTAAGAGGTGTGAGAAATATCGAATCTAAGATCTCTTATTTGCAAGAGGACAAATTTGATCACGACCACTCTTAAGAGTTCAAGATGACAACACTTAACTACGGTTAGATGAATACAAATAATTGTTTTTTTTTTCTTTCCATTTTTTGATATGATGTATAAACCTTTCTACAATTAGATGATCTTGGGATGAAGGAACTTATAGGTGGAAATACTTCTAGTTTGGGTTTTTGCTTCATAAAATAACATAATCTTGATACGAACACAGCCTAATATGATTAATAATTATATCGAGTTAATATTAAGATGTTGAGCACGTTTAAGTAAATGGTTTAGGTTAAACAATACTAATATGAATCTAAAATAACACGATCGAAACATGTCACAACTCGATTCACACCGTACCCATTGCTCTTCAGAGTACAAAATGAGTAAGGATACCGACCTGCCCCAGTGAAGGATCTCTTTCCACAATATTGCTGAGAAAATTGCCGTTATTATGAGTGCCAGAGGAGTGAACATGGCTGTGAAAACGGGTCCCTTCTTTTCTATAGCCCAAATTTGTAGCCAGTAAGTAATCCCAGTGACAATTATGCCCTGCAATTTTCAGTGAATTACCAAGTTTTTAAAAACAACAAAAAAAAAAACATGCATGTAATTTATGGACTTTCAGATACGCTTCAAAGGCGATATGGATATGTTTGGATAAATTTTGAACTTATCGGGTCAGTTGTAGTTTAAAAACAAAAGAACTATGAGGTCATTTTGTTGTGGCACATGTATGCACTTAGGTTGTGTTAGTGTTATCAATGATATGGATGAAGAAATATACACAGTAGGCCACAGAAAAAAGATTGATATCCCATCCAAGCTTCCATGATGATATGTTCCTCTCAACCACCATGGCCCAGACTGCTGATTGAATACTGCTAAAGAAACACTGTAGAGTTGTAAGGTGTAGCTTTGCTGGATATTGCTTGACAACAGAAGCCTGGAACAAATTTTATAGTTAGGGGAGAAGAAACAAAAACATAAAGATCATGAAGTGAAGAAAGCTGATAGCGCTGTACGTGTTTGTGTGTGTGAGAGAGAGTTGAGCTTGAGTATGCTCAAGCTTGGCTAGGTTGTGCTTTGTAAAGCTTGTGCTACGCATGAGGTCAGATTCTTACTTAAGTTTGACTTAAAAGATGTTTGTGAGCATTCAATTCGAACCATTACACACTAGGACATAATGATTAACCAAATAATCAATTTGGAATTATTTGGTGCTGATAATCTTTTTAATAGGGGTTTGTTTAAAAATTAAGGTAGAATTATATATAAATAGAAAAACATTCGAGTCTACTTGAGTCGAGTCATATATTAGTCAGGTTAGCTCTTTTACAAAACATACTTCGAAATTAGATCATATTTTGTTAATTTTTTTAATTTGAAAGATCCTCAACATGTCAAAGTCGAGTCAAACTCAAATTGTTCGGATCGTTTAAAAGAGAGAGAAAGAGAGACCTGCATTATAAGCCACAGAGACCATGCTGTATTGGCTGCAAGCATGATGAGAGAACCTTTTACCAACTCCCAGTTGGAATTAGACTCCATAGATGGGCCAGGAACTTCCTTTTGGTTTGGCTGGTACCAGTTGAGCTTTAAAGGAGGTCCCTTGACAAAAGCAAATACCAAAGTCCCAGAAACACCCAGTACTGTACCCAACACCTTCACCATTCCATGCCTTTGCTTTATGGAAATGCTTTCCACCCTGAAATGTTCAAAACCAACATTTCTCTATATATATTATTCAATTCTTAATATTTTTTCTTTATTGTTTTTTGTAACATACCTAAACACAACAGCCATCACAAAGGTTATTGCCGGAATTGTGTTGGTGGTGGCAGCAGCAAATGTTGCAGTGGTATAATTCATTGCAACATAGTAGAGGTTTAAACTCAGGGTAATCCTGAAATTTTGCATACATGAAAATTTGTTAAAACACTATTCTATGATACGAGTTCAATAGTCTTGATATTCGTTATAACGGGAGCAAAAGAATCAAAGTGAGTGGATCAGACTATTCGGCCTCGGCTCGTTCTTTTTACAAAGGGAGTTAGAAATCGGTTTAGGATTGTACCAAACTTAAAACAATTTGTTCAAGTTCAGATTGTTCATGCCTATATAAATTCATATGTGTAGCTTTTATTTAAAGGTTTTCAACCCTGAGGAGCTGAACATACAACACTCGAGCTCGAGCTCGATTCATTTATTAAATGAGTTTTATAATTGAGCTTCAACTTATTAGTTTGATAGATAAATGAACGTAAATGATGTATCTCGTTGTTCACTTGCAGTCTTATTTCTTATAGGTTAATTTAAAACTCAAATGGTAGCTCAAACTTTAATCATGGGGTCTGTGGCATAGTAGTACACACCCAAATAAAGAAACGAAGAATATCTTCAAGAGTAATCTGAATGACAAGGGAGCTGCCTTCTTACTGCACAATTAGAAAAGTATCACCAGGAGTAAAACAAATGCAAAATTGGAGAGAGAGAGAGAGAGAGAGTGTTTGAGTAACCTTTCGAGGCAGAAAGCCAAGGGAGCTAGGGCAAGTGTGGCGAATGCTTGGCGGTAAGCAACAAACACAGTAGGGTTCATTCCTTTGGCAATTGCTGCCTTGGAGAACAAGGCCATGCCTGCATAGATGAACTGTATAAAGAGCATAGCAATTGAAGGCTTATTCCTCTCCATACGCATTATACACCAAAGTGAACTCTTCATGTTGCTATACACTTTCAAGATTTGTGCATTGGGAAGCAACTCTATTTATAGGGGTCCGGCTGTGGCGTCGATAGTTAACTTTTGATAATCATATCGAGAAATCATTTTTAGACTTGAATTTTGGAAAGAGCCAATTGTATTCATAGATTGCAAAAACATTAAAATAAAATAGCTTGCACACGTGTTATTCTTAGTAAACAAAAAAAAAGTGGTACGGATCGAAAAGTAACTTTTTCTGAACATCTTTAGTTTAGCCACCTTCATGCCATTATTTAACCAAATAACACCACTAGGGGGACAACTTTTCTCCGTTGAAATCGAAGAAAATCCTAACAGTCCAGCATTTGTGTCCTTCTTAGGTAGATGATCATAAGGACCATTTAGCACAAGCTCTTCCCTACTATACATAGATTGACAGTACCATTAATAGAGATAGGGTGCATGATAAGGATTCTCAAAGATTCGTGGTCTGGCAAAACGCATTTTACAAAATTTATTTGATTTGATCGTGTTATATCTTATTCGGGTCCTATCATTTTAGATTCCTTTATTTGCAGTTCAGTTCAGGTCATACTCGTTCATTGTTCGTATAGGCCGCAAATTAAAAACCGCAAAACTAGTATTATTTTCTTGTTCAACCTTATCTAACAAATGTATGTCTTTCATAAATTAAACAATTTCTTGATCAAAATTTCACTAAAATCAAATAAAAAATTATGTAATTTTAAATGAATTTTCACAATGTCAAATCAAGAAAAAAAAGGGTAAATCATACATTCCTTTTTATGATACTCATCAAACAAGACATCCGTACCCAAAATTAATCCGAATCAATCTATAATTAGTCGTATTATTTGTTTTGTTCTTGTCATGTCGGGTTCTTGTTAATCTGTAAAATTTACACCCCTTCCCCTCCCTACAATCCCCAAAGTATCATAATCCATTAAGCCAAAGATATTAGCACATGATAGAATGTTATGATGAGCACTAAAGTGCATGTAGTCCTTATTTTCATCACCACTAATGAAGTAATTGGTGTATTATGCTGAGTGCATTTATTTCCTATATAATTGGGGAACACCGTAAGTGACACTACTAATCGTTTGTGATTTTTCTCATATGGCTAATGCCCTAAGGGAGGTCAATCTGAGGATATATTAGGTGTAGTGCAACTTCTTTGTCTGAGAAGGACTCACTTTGAAGATATGCTAGCATAATATCATTATAGTACTATTAAAGTTCTGTAGGATGGATGAGTGGATAGTCACTAATGGATATATCAGCTTGAATTGAAGTGAAAACAATGCGGCCTCAATGAGTGCTGAAACTTTGATGGTGTTATGTCAAGTCCTATTTACTTCTTGTCATGCTAAAGTTGGTGTAATTCATACTTGACACATATTTTCATGTATGCCTTGTCGGGTTGTATTGTGATAAATATTATATAGTTAAATTTGTGTCGCGTATAATTAGATTTCAAGTTGACCCATTTATCAATCAGGTTTGGTGGGTCAGCAGGGTTGTGATCCAAATGCATTAAGACCAAACCCGTACAAGGTAACGTTATGTAGATTTTGTGTTAAGTTGATAAATTGTGTTATTCTAATCCCTAAAATGACGTTTTTATTTTGGTATTCTATATATATATAAAGTTCTTAGATAAATAATTACCCTCGTCTCTAAGAACTTAAACTTTTAAAGTTGTTGGTGTTTAACACTACATCAGAGACTAGAGCAAGTCAGTACACCAGGGCCTTTCCCTTTACTACACATAAAAAAAAAAAAATCAATGGATGGACCATCTAAGAGAGACCACACATGAGAAATGTGCGGGCTCGATCCTGCACGATATATATAAAATATTGGGAACAGATCTCTCCCCTGGTGAACTCTGAGTGAGCCGGTTGAGTGGCCAAACACGCTGCTGGAAACAACCTTCGAGGTACGGTGGCAACCTGGAACGGCAAAGGAAGGCCTTGGGAAAGGAAGGACGATCCTGTACGTGCGAAAGGTATTTCCTGGGACAAAAGAGAACAAGTTAGAAGGGCGCCGGAGTGTTTTCCGGCGTATCCCCTCCGACGGTCTAGTCAGTCTTTGAATGAGAGAGAGGAAGGAGAAAACACTGAGAAGGATAGTTCGTAGTTGAGAGTTTGAGATTGCATACCCGCTTTGTCTTTTGGGAGGGGTATTTATACCTTAGAAGATCATGATTGCTGTCAGTGTGGTCAGTAGGTAATCATCAGGCACAGGTAGCGTGCGTAATCATTTGATGAGGAATGTCTTCTCTAATTGACTGCTCGGGGTCCCGAACAATCAATGCTGAGTCTGTCGGGACGCCGACGGTACAATATGCTCCTGTCGGGAAGGATGCAATAAATGCTCTATAATAGGAGCATTTATTGCCTTTCATATCCGAACCTTACCGCATTGAATGCGGTCTCGTCAACAGAAGGGTGCAATTAATTGTTTGCTTTCCCAAGTCGCGTGTCAGCAACGGCACGCGGTTTGTCTGCTTCGGATGTGACATTATTTGCCACGCGTCCATCCCTTATTGGCTGTTACGTCGGTATTCCAGAACGTTCTGACATTACTTGTGTAAGAAGAGGTCATGATGACTAATCCATACTGGCATAGGCTGATGTCCAGTATGTCAGTGGCCTTATCCGGGAGTAGAGGAAGCGTCCAGGGTGGAGTGACCCTCGGCGCCGAGGAAAGGCTCACCTCGGGACCAAGGGGGTGGTGTGTCCCCGAGGTACACGTGTGACCGAGGACACGTGTTTGTTGTATAACATACCGAATGAGTGATCCTATATGAGAGGTACCTCGGGGTAAAGGACGCTCTTCGCCGATGGTGCTTACATCCGGGCAACACTGTTCCAAATATCCCGAGGACACGTGTCATCATCTTAGGGCTTTTCAGAAGAGTCCCATCAACTGCCCCCCAGCCTTCGATCTTCTGACACCGAGGACACGCGTTGTAAGGAGACGAAGGGTTTTCCAACTGCCATCCGTCCTTCATTATGGCCTCGAGCAGCTTTCCCCGTCTTGGGATGTCGTGCGCATTAAATGCGCTGTTTTTGGTTCTCCCGCCCAATGATGACAGTTTCCCCCCTATATAAAGGGGGTTCTTCTCCGGTTTCCTTCGTTTTGCCATTCCGATCTCTGACCCAGAATACGCCCTTTCTGATCTGCTCGCCGGAGTTTTTGTTTCCTCAGCCATCGTCGACAGCATCTTCTCTTAAAACCTCAGCCAGTAAACCCATTGTTGACTCCTGGTCTTTCCGGTGCGAGTCATTTTTCAAAGTTTTTCCTGAAAAACTCCGTTTCCGACGTCTTCTGGTGAGTTTCACAACCTTCTTCTTTATCGTCCTCCTAGCCTTCTTGTTTTCCGATTTGAACAGTGGTGTCATCCGGTCGGTACGTCTTGATTTAAACCCTCGGGGAACTTCCTCGGGTTTTCAAGAGAGCACTTTTTCTTCCCTTTCTTTTAGAGATGCCTCGTCGTCGCCCTGTTCCCGAGAATCCATCGGCTGGTCCCTCGGGGTCAGGGAAATACAAGGTGACAGGCGAGGCACAGATTGATAGGTTCAGGGCGAAGTATGGCATCCCTCCGAGCGTGGACGTAGTGGGTTTTAACCCTTTGTTGTACTCTCCTACCTTCGGGGCCACGGATGCCATGCCTTTCTATACCAAGGCCATCATAGAGGGTGGCATTAGGTTTCCTTTACCCCCCCTGCTTCTTCAGTTCCTGTCTCGCTTCCGTCTCTTCCCCGGGCAATGCTGCCTCAACGTCTTTCGGATAATTATGGGGGTCCTAGAGCTCAATAGGCGCCTCGGGGTGAATATTGGGCTCAATGATCTCCTTTTCTGTTACTCTCTCCTAAGAGTCATGCCCCACCAACATTTCTACCTCAAAGCCAGGGACCCCTCTATGTACCTTGTAACCCATCTTCCTGACTCGGACAAGGGGTACAAGGACGACATCTTGATCTTCAAGGGATGTTGGGAGAGGGGTGTCGGTCCCGAGTACAATGACTATTTTGCCCTCGGGAATGGAGAACGACAAGTACGTCGGTTCCTTTGGGTATTTTTATTTGTTTCTTGGGACTTCTCATGTTTATGACAATCTTTTTTTGTTGTGCAGGTATTCCTTCTCGGGAAACAGCTCCACCCCCTCGGTCGCTGGTCAATTTTGGCGACTTAACAACGGTTTGGAGTTTCACGGGTGCCGACGGATTTGGCCGAGCTGCCCATAATTTGCTGCACTATACCCCCGGGTATAAGAAGTTCTCACAGCTCCCTCAACCTTTCGAGCCTTCACAGTGGTCAGAGCTCTTTGATCAGGCGGCGAGGTTAGAGGTCGAGCAGAACTTGGAGGAAGACCCGGATCGGGCTTCAGAGGGAGAGGTAGAAGGAGTTGCTGAGGTCGGGGTCAGAGAGGACGTTGCTCCTTCGGACGCCGAGGTGGGGACTTCGGGAGGCGACCTGTGGCCGATTTTCAAATTCTCCAAACTTTGGACGCCGAAGACGCTCTCGAGGAAGCGATGTCCAACACCCCACGCATCAATTTGGGGTTTCTTAGGCAGAGGCAATCCCTCGCAGCCGGGAGAGGTCGAGGGACGGCCGGCGGTACTCCGGCAGGAACCAGCTCTGCCCCATCATCAAGGGTTCCTGATCGGGGTCAGGTGCGAGATCGGGACCCTCAGGTGGAGGAGGAGAGGAGGGTGAAGCATCGGCACGATGGCCTCAGCCGAGGACCCAGGGTGCCTCCCGCTCAGCAGCAAAGCGGGAGGGATCGTGGATTACCCTCTACTCCCTCACAACCGCGCAACCGCAGCAGCAACTCGACAACAGCAGCAACAACAGCAGCCCGACAACAGCACAGCAGCAGCAGCAGCAGCAACAGCAACAGCTACTCCTTCCCTCCCATCCACAGTGGAGGCCGCGGTGTGGAATCCTCGGGCCACTGATCACATGAACCGAGTGATCAGGGTCGATGATTCCATTCTGCAGGATCCCCATGTCGCCTATGCAGTGAGTGAGACATTGCATTTTGAGGCGACATGGAGGCTCATCGGGGGCGATCAACCAACGTGTTGTTCCGCTCCATGATCCAGAACTCCCTGGTGGTGAGTTTATTCCCGTTTCGATCCCTTCACTCTTGTTTTCTACTTTTGTGTTTTAACATTCTTTCCTTCTTTTACAGGCTGCCCAGCAGATTTCTATCATAGCTGGCCGGTACCACGCGTCCAGGATGGACCTTCAGAGGGCCAAGGATCAGAAGGCTGAAGCGGAAGCTGCCCTTGCTCGGGCAACGGAAGATGTTGCTGCCAGGGATTCTACCCTGGTGGGGCAGGCTGCCCAAATAGAGCAACTCCTCAAGGACGCTGAATCGGCCAAGTCGGGCGCTGAGAAGCTAAGTGCCGCACTTGCCGATGCTGAGAGGAGGATTACTGAGCAAACGCAGCGGCTCTCGGCGGCGGAGGAGAGGGCAGTGGGCTCCGAGGAAAGCTGTCTGGCCCTTACCCAGGAGCTAGATAGGATCAGAGCCGAGGAGCTGACCCGGAAGTCGGAGCAACAACTTCTGGAGGAGTTTGCCGATGACGTGCTCCCCGCTCTTGAAGAAAACAGCAAAGAGTTCTTCAAGAAAGGGTGGGACGAGGCGCTCCAGGCTGCTGGAGTCCCGTCAGACTCCCCTCTCTTCCAAGTGCACAAGTATGTGCCCTCGGCAGAGATGGAGCAGGCAGAAGCACAAGTTGCTGCCGAGGATGAAGCCCCTACACCGATGCAGACCTCGGCTGATGCTCCCGAGATGGTGATAGTGGACTTGTCCGAGGACGCTCCGTCGGACCTTGCCCCTGAACCTCAAGCTGCTCAAACGGTTGAAGCTGTTCCTGCCGCCGAAGTTCTTCTCCAGCCCGCTCCAGAAGCTTCCCTACCATTTATCGCTGACTCGCCCTCGGCTGAAGTTCTGGAGGTGCCTGGAGCCCGATGAAGCTGCTTTTTACTTCCCTTTTTTGTACCCTTTTTGCTTTCCTTTTGTAGCTTTCGGGGACGCAAAGCCCTATTTCTTTTGGAAATAAATAACTAGCCTTTTCATTTTTCTGTCTTCTTCTGTATACAGTAGTACTTTGCTTTTCTTTATCTGTGTAGAATAAACCATAAGTGTTTTTGAACTGTCTTCGGGCGCGTTGGCCCGTTCCAGAGGCAAGATCTTGTATCAACTCGGGGACTGGAACTTGGGACTGGAATGCTTGTGTTTCGCTCCCAGGACCATGTTCTTTTGTTCCTGCATTCGCTTCGGGGACAGAAGTCCCTGAACTCTGTCCCTAGGGCCATCCTTGCAGGAGGCTTGCTCCTGTATGTACTTCGGGGACGAGAGTCCTTGAACTCTGTCCCCAGGGCCATACCCTTGCAGGAGGCTTGCTCCTGTATGTACTTCGGGGACGAGAGTCCTTGAACTCTGTCCCCAGGGCCATACCCTTGCAGGAGGCTTGCTCCTGTATGTACTTCGGGGACGAGAGTCCTTGAACTCTGTCCCCAGGGCCATACCCTTGCAGGAGGCTTGCTCCTGTATGTACTTCGGGGACGAGAGTCCTTGAACTCTGTCCCCAGGGCCATACCCTTGCAGGAGGCTTGCTCCTGTATGTACTTCGGGGACGAGAGTCCTTGAACTCTGTCCCCAGGGCCATACCCTTGCAGGAGGCTTGCTCCTGTATGTACTTCGGGGACGAGAGTCCTTGAACTCTGTCCCCAGGGCCATACCCTTGCAGGAGGCTTGCTCCTGTATGTACTTCGGGGACGAGAGTCCTTGAACTCTGTCCCCAGGGCCATACCCTTGCAGGAGGCTTGCTCCTGTATGTACTTCGGGGACGAGAGTCCTTGAACTCTGTCCCCAGGGCCATACCCTTTGTCTTTTGTTTGGCGAGTCCTTTGAGAGAGTACTTCAAAAGTAAAACTTCTTCAAATTCATAACATTCCATGGTCGTATTACAGGTCTTCCACTCATATCTTCTAATCCATACGACCCGGCGCCCCCGATTGATATTACTTTGTAAGGCCCTTCCCAGTTAGGTCCCATCTTTCCCTCTGTTGGATCCCGGGTATTGGCCGTTACCCTTCTGAGGACCAGGTCGCCTATCCGGAATTCTCGAGTCTTGACCCTCTTGTTGTATAGCTGGGAGATCTTCTCTTGATACTTGGTTATCTTCAAGGCGGTTTCCTCCCTTCTTTCTTCCAGTAGGTCCAGATCCAATCCCAGTTGATGATCATTCCCCCCTTCATCGAAAGCTTGGGTCCTTATGGTCGGAAGCCCTACTTCGAGGGGTATGATTGCCTCCATCCCGTATGCCAGGGAGTAGGGGGTTTCGCCCGTTGATGACCGAGGGGTTGTCCTGTACACCCATAAAATGTTTAACAGCTCTGTCGCCCACTTTCCCTTGGCTCTCTCCAGCCTCTTCTTGATCCCGTTGATAATTGTCTTGTTGGTGGCCTCCGCCTGCCCATTGGCTTGTGGGTATGCAGGGGTGGAGTAGAAGTTACGGATCCCGAGATGCTCACAGAAAGACTTAAAGCGCCCGCCAGTGAACTGGGTCCCGTTATCCGATATCAGTGCGCGAGGAATGCCAAATCTGACGACTATGTTCTCCCAGACGAACTTTTTGGCGTCTATGTCTCGGATGTGACTCAACGGCTCCGCTTCTACCCATTTGGTGAAGTAATCTGTGGCCACGATGAGGAACTTCTTGTTTCCCGGAGCTTTAGGCAGAGGTCCAACCAAATCAAGCCCCCATTGAGCGAATGGCCAAGGGCTGGTGAGGGGGTGTAAGTCCCCCGCAGGTTGCCTGATCGCAGGGGAGAACCTCTGGCACTGGCGCATTTTTGGACATATGCCCTTGCGTCCCTTTGCATTCGCGGCCACCAATACCCTTGAGACATAATGCGGTGCGCCATTGATCGTCCTCCAGAGTGCCCCCCACATATTCCTTCATGCACTTCGTACAGGAGGTCTTGCACTTGATCTTCTCGGACGCATAGCAAGTAAGGTCCTGAGAAAGACCTCCGGTAAAGCTTCTGATCCGAAGAGACCCAAAATCTTGGAGCTTTCAGCCTTATCTTTCTAGCTTCCCTTGGACACTCCGGGAGATCTCCCGTCGTTAGGAATTTGACAAAGGGATCAATCCAACTGAGCTGCTGGGGCGCGTCCTGGATGACCATCGCCTCAAGAGTATGATCAATGCAGGATGTGGGAAGATACTCAATGGTGATCCTGCGCGACTGGGAGGAGTCCACTGCCGAGGCTAGACAAGCCAGGGCGTCGGCATGTGTGTTCTTGTCGCGGGACACCTGCTTGATTTCAAATCGGTCGAACCTTTGGATAACGGTCGTTGCCTGGTGATGGTACGCCTTCATCCTAGGGTCCCTCGTTTCGAATTCCCCATTGACTTGATTGACCACCAGCATGGAATCGCAATGCACGATCAAATTGGTAACTCCAGTCGCCTCAGCTAACCGAAGTCCTGAGATGAGTGCCTCATATTCCGCTTCATTGTTCGATGCTTTGAACCCCAACCGGATGGCCTGCTCTGCAATAATCCCTTCTGGAGAGGTCAGCAAGACACCGATTCCGGACCCCTTACTGTTCGATGAACCATCCACACATAAAAGCCATGGCGATCCTTCAACATTTGTTGGAGATGCTAAGTTGGGAGGAGGCGACCCTTCTAGAACAGGATTCTCCCCCGAAAACTCGGCTATGAAGTCCGCCAGTATTTGTCCCTTTATTGCAGTTCGGGGTTTGAAATGAATGTCGTGCTCCCCCAACTCTACAGCCCATTTGGAGATCCTTCCGGAGAGTTCAGCTTTCCTCAAAATTGCCTTCAAGGGCTGATCAGTTAGGACAGTGATTGGGTGCGCCTGGAAGTAATGGCGCAGTTTCCTTGCAGTGGTGACCAAGGACAGGGCCAGTTTTTCTAGGGGCAGATATCTTGTCTCTGCATCCAGGAGCGCCTTGCTGATGTAGTAAATCGGCTTCTGTGGTGCTCATGCTCACGGATAAGTACTCCGCTTACTGCAAATTCTGAAACTGCCAGGTATAGGAACAGCATCTCCCCCTGGATGGGGACGGATAGGGTCGGAAGAGTCCTCAGGTATTCTTTGATCCCAGCCAGGGCGTCCTCGCACCCCTGGCTCCACATACTCTTCCCAGCACATTTGATTGCTCCAAAGAAGGTTTGCATTTATCCGAGGAGCGTGAGACAAATCGGTTAAGTGCAGCCAGCATCCCTGTGAGTTTCTGGACTTCTCGGACAGTGCGAGGGCTTCGGATATCCAGGATTGCTTTAATCTGATCTGGGTTGGCTTCGATTCCTCGCTGACTAACCAGATACCCGAGGAATTTTCCCGACTCCACTCCGAAGACGCACTTTGCTGCATTCAGCTTCAACCCATACTCCCTGAGAGTGGAGAAGGTATCCGCCAAGTCTGTAAGATGATCACCACTCCGTTTGCTTTTTACCAGCATGTCGTCTATGTAGACCTCCATGGTGTTGCCGATCTGCTTCTTGAACATCCGATTCATCAATCTTTGGTATGTTGCCCCGGCGTTCTTCAATCCAAACGGCATCACTTTATAACAATAAACTCCCTTCGGAGTGATAAACGCCGTTTTTTCTTGGTCCGGGGCATAAAGAGGGATCTGATGATATCCTGCTCGAGCATCCAGGAAGTCCATTCGTTCATATCCGGCTGTGGCATCTACCAGCTGGTCCACCTTCGGCAGGGGGTAGTCGTCCTTGGGACATGCCTTGTTTAGATCTGTGAAATCCACGCAGACACGCCATTTCCCCCCTTTCTTTTTGCACATACTGTATTGGACAGCCATTCTGGGAACTGTATCTCTCGAATGGCATCGGCTCTTAGGAGTTTGTCTATTTCCTCATTGACCGCGTTGGTGTGATGCGGGGCCATACGTCGTGGCCTCTGCTTTACTGGCTTGTGAGATGGGTCAACATGCAGCCTGTGAGTAATTATCTCGGGGTCTACTCCTGTCATTTCCATTTCGTTCCAGGCGAACACGTCTGTATTCCCTCTTAAGAACCTGATCATCTCCTCCTGTTCGGCTGCGGGCATCGAGGTCCCAACTAGGAAATACTTCTCTTCTTCTCCTTCTACCAAGGGCACCTTCCGGAGGTCTTCAACCGATCGTTCAGCTGGGTCTACCCGGGGGTCATCCATCCCCGGACGCCCGGACTGTAATTGCTATTTTTCTATGATCTCTTCCGGTGCTCGCCCTTTCTCCTGGCTGACGCCCCGGCTCGGACGGCCGAATAAAAACAGTTCTTCGCAGACGCTTGATCCCCCGGATCTCCATGACGCCCTCTGGCGTGGCGAACTTCAACTTCTGGTGGAGAGTGGAGTGTACCGCTCCCAACGCGTGTAGCCATGTTCGCCCCATAATCACGTTGTAAGGGAGAGTCCGTGTCGATCACCACAAACTCTGTGTCGATGACGAAGGGACCAGTGGCGACCGGTAATGTAATTTTCCCCACGGGCAAGGCGAAAGAGCCGTTGAACCCGATGAGGGGTGTCCTGATTTTGGTCAAGTCTTTGGGGCCAAAGCCCATCCGCTTCAAAGTCTCGAAGTACATCACCTCCGAGGAACTCCCTGAATCTATCAAGATTCTCTTGACATCGAATTTCCCTATCTTTAGGGTTAAGACAAGGGCGTCGTTATGAGGAATCACCACGCCCGTCAAATCCGCGTCAGAGAACGTAATGCCAAGCTCACCCATCCTGGCCCTTTTGCTTGATGGCCCCACACCTCCTTCGGCTACCTTTCTGGTAAAAGCTACCCTCTTGAGGTCGGATTCGAGCTCTTTGGACGTGGGGCGCTCCAGTGGACACACATGGATGACGTCTATGACGTTGTTTGGTTCCTCGGTCGGGGCAGGGCTCGTTTCTCTTCTGGCCTAGGCTCTATGTATTCTTTCAGGTATCCATCTCGGACTAAGTTCTCCAAGAATGACTTGAACACCCTGCAGCTCTCGGTGCGATGCCCGACATCCCGGTGATATGAGCACCTTACTGTTTGATCACGGGTGGAGGGTCGCTTTGCATCCTGGGCGGCCATTTGAAGAACGGCTCGCGTTTGATTTTATGGAGCAACCTGAAGATGGGTTCCTTGAAGACGGTGTGAACTCCTCTGGACGAACCCCCTGGACGGGGTAGCAATCCCTTCCGGGGAATATCTTCGTGCTCTTTTTCCTTTCTCTTGGGTTGGAGGGCTCGGCCTTTGTTGCCCCCATCTCGTCCTCGACCCTTGAGTACTTGTTGATCCGGGCCATCAGTTCCCCCATATCCGAGGGAGTCTTTTTGGTCAGGGATCGGTACAGGTCCGTGTCCCTCGCCAAGCCGAGCCGGAATGATGCTGCTGCCATGACCTCCGAGCATCCCTCGACCTCATTGACTTCTTCCCAGTATCGGATGGCGTACTGGCGAAGAGTCTCGGATTCCCTCCTCCTGAGGGTCAGCAGTGATCCAATGTCCTTTGGGCGCTTACTCCCCGTGATGAATCGGGTTAGGAACTGCCTTGTCAATTCTTTCCAGGACCCAATACTGTTTGGGGGAAGCGCCTCGAACCACCTCATCGCGGAGTCCCCCAAGCTCATAGGGAACACCCGGCATAGAAACCGTTGGTCCGAATGATAGAGGGACATCATCTGCTTATACTGTCTGATATGGGCATCGGGATCAGATCGCCCATCATAGGTCTTGAACCGTGGCACGACGAACTTTCTTGAGACGTCCATCTCACTGATTTCCCTCGTGAAGGGTGTTTGCATGACTTCGTCCTCGGCCTCGTCCTGGATCGTCTTGCCCTTTCTTCTGGAGTCTAATCGGGCTCTGAGATCTACTTCCCTTACGGGATGCCTCCTGAAGTCTCTGGGTTCGTCGGTAAGCCCCTCGTTTCCTGGGCGTCGTGTAGATTGGGTTGAGTCCTCCTCGGATTCATCTCCCTTCCTCCGTCTGGATAAACCTCGCCGGAGGTCGTCCAGGGCCAATGGCCTTGCTTTCCTGGAATGGTTGTCAAGATGGCATTCGCCGGCTTGGGTCGCTTCGGGGCCCTGGAGCTTTCTGCTTTGTGATCCAGGTGGTTCCTTAGATCCTTTGTCTCCGCCTCATGGACGGGGAGTCCTCGGGAGAGGAATGAATCCCTCGACCCTCCGCCTGAGGCAGCAAACTCGTCGAGCCGGCTAAGGACGTTTACATTGTCCTTCTCCAGCTGACGTAATCTATCGCCAAATTTCTCTTCAATCACCTCTGCCAGCTGACGGGCCAAGGGGGCTGATCCTCCTGACCTGATCCCATACTGGTTTGGGGGGTTACCCCCCTTGACCGAGTAGAGGCACTTTTAATCGTACTGGTGCGATCCCTCCCCCCGTGATGGCAGGGAGCTTGCAACTCATGACTCCGTTGGTGGGGTCCTTTCCCTTTCTGTCTGGTGTTCACCATGGTCACTGTTCTTTTTAGAGAAAAGATTAGGAAAACTACTCGTTTCCCACAGACGGCGCCAGATTGTGCGGGCTTGATCCTGCACGATATATATAAAATATTGGGAACAGATCTCTCCCCTGGTGAACTTTGGGTGAGCCGGTTGAGTGGCCAAACACACTGCTCGAAACACCTTCAAGGTACGGTGGCAACCTGGAACGGCAAAGGAAGATCCTGGGAAAGGAGGACGATCCTGTACGTGCGAAAGGTATTTCCTGGGACAAAAGAGAACAAGTTAGAAGGGCGCCGGAGTGTTTTCCGGCGTATCCCCTCCGACGGTCTAGTCAGTCTTTGAATGAGAGAGAGGAAGGAGAAAACACTGAGAAGGATATTTCGTAGTGAGAGTTTTGTGATTGCATACCCGCTTTGTCTTTTGGGAGGGTATTTATACCTTAGAAGATCATGATTGCTGTCAGTGTGGTCAGTAGGTATCATCAGGCACAGGTAGCGTGTGTAATCATTTGATGAGGAATGTCTTCTCTAATTGACTGCTCGGGGTCCCGAGCAATCAATGCTGAGTCTGTCGGGACGCCGACGGTACAATATGCTCCTTTCGGGAAGGATGCAATAAATGCTCTGTAATAGGAGCATTTATTGCCTTTCATATCCGAACCTTACCGCATTGAATGCGGTCTCGTCAACAGAAGGGTGCAATTAATTGTTTGCTTTCCCAAGTCGCGTGTCAGCAACGGCATGCGGTTTGTCTGCTTCGGATGTGACATTATTTGCCACGCGTCCATCCCTTATTGGCTGTTACGTCGGTATTCCAGCACGTTCTGACATTACTTGTGTAAGAAGAGGTCATGATGAATAATCCATACTGGCATAGGCTGATGTCCAGTATGTCAGTAGCTTTATCCGGGAGTAGAGGAAGCGTCCAGGATGGAGTGACCCTCGGCGCCGAGGAAAGGCTCACCTCGGGGACCAAGGGGGTGGTGTGTCCCCGAGGTACACGTGTGACCGAGGACACGTGTTTGTTGTATAACATACCGAATGTGTGATCCTATATGAGAGGTACCTCGGGGTAAAGGACGCTCTTCGCCGATGGTGCTTACATCCGAGCAACACTGTTCTAAAAATCCCGAGGACACGTGTCATCATCTTAGGCTTTTCAGAAGAGTCCCATCC
>CAUOFW020001671.1:0-76506 GCA_963454935.2 Ilex paraguariensis | reverse complement strand
TGATTATTGAATAAACAATCTCTTCTCTACCTCTTCTTCTTCCTTGTGGATCATTCATACGAGCCTAGAGGAAAACAAATTTGCACCGTAGATGATGATAATGGGCTGATAAGGGACAAAGAGCCACCAGACAAGGGCTTTTACTCTGACCAAGAAAGCTCAGAGAACTGGGTTGATTTAAGTGAGGCTGCCTTTGGTCCAATGGTACTCCTTGCCTTGTGAAAGCTTTGCCTTCTTGAGGTCAAGGGTTCAAGTCCCCCTCCCCCTTACCTCCCCAAAAAAAAAAAAAGTGAGACTGCTGCTGATGATGAAATTCAGGGAATGATCCTGCTTAATCAAGTTTTAGAGAACATTTCTAACTCCAGTACTGGGGGTAGTCCCAGAGGTAATGCTGAAACCACTTCTTTATGATGAATTTTATTATGTGGAATGTAAGGGGAGCTGGGAAAGAAAGCTTAAGAAGCAGATTAAAGAAATTGATTGTGATGAACAAGGTTAGTCTACTGGCCGTTATTGAACCAAAGATGTCTACAACGAAATTAAGAAATTTTGGTCTTGCTGTGGGGTTAAATTCTTATATGGCAAACACAATGGCAGAGAAAAATATGTGGTTACTATGAAATGACAACTTGGAAGTAAAGAAAATGCTGGACTTTGAACAAGCAATGACTGTGTCTATCTCCTACCAGGGTGGTGATCCTGTTTTGATAACCGTGGTGTACAGATGTTGTGAGTATTTGTTAAGAAGACCTCTGTGGGAGCACCTAAAATTTATCTCTGCATCTTTTGATATGCCCTGGCTGGTTATGGGGGACTTTAATATTGTGATGAGATCAAATGAAAGAATGGGGGGGGCTTCTCCTTCAGTGTTGGCAATGGATGAATTTGGGGAATGTATTCAATCGGAGGGTCTTATTGACTGTGGTTATGGAGGGAATAATTTCACTTGGTGTAATGGTCATCATGGAGGGACTAGAATGTGGCAAAGGATCGACAGAATGTTTATCAACACGGAATGGAATGCCAAGTTTTCAGATTTCTCAGGTCATGCATTTGGCAAGAGGATGCTCTGACCATTGCCCCATGTTGATCAAGATTGTGGAGAATGATGGCCAACAAAGAATTTCTTATTTCAATTTTCTGGATATGTGGGTTGAGGATTAGTAGCATGCAATTGGAGTGGAAGTTACGCAGGGAACCCAATAGAGAATCTCTTTCTCAAACTGAAAATGCTTAAGCTCAAAATCAAAAAGTGGAACAAGGAGGTTTTTGGAAATATCTTTGAAAAGATTAATAAACAAGAGTTGGCACTGAGGGAGGCCGAAAGAAGTGTGGATGATAACTACTCGGAGGCTACTGTTTCTAACTTGGAAGCTGCAAGAAAGAATTTAGAGGACACCCTTAGATTGGAGGAAATGTACTGGAGACAAAAAGCTAATGCTAAATGGGCACTACAAGGGGAGAGGAACACCAAATTTTTTCACGCTTTGGCCAAAGGTAAGGCTATGAGGAATAGATTGTTGAGAATTAAAGGTGAAGATGGGGAATGGTGTGAATCTGAAGAGGAAATTGCTCAAAATGCCGTTTCTTTTTTTGTAAAACTGTACAAAACAGAAGACCATAGACTTGATGATGAGTTATTTGGGGTCATTCCTAAGCTTGTTGGACTAGGGGATAATGAGAAATTGACTATGGCTGCTACCTCCCTAGAATTGAAACAGGTTGTCTTCTCTATGTTTGTGGAAAGTGCTCCTAGAGCTGATGGATTTTCTGGTAAATTCTTCCAAGTTGCTTGGGAAATCGTAAAAAATGACCTGTTGGAGGCAGTTAACTTTTTTTGGGTGGGGGAGAGGTCCCAAGGTCTGTAAATTCAACTCTCCTTGTTTTGATCCCTAAAGTGGCAAAGCCTAGCACTTTTACAGAGTTTAGGCCGATAAGCCTCTGCAATTTCCTGTATAGTCTTTACCATGGTTCTCTCCAATAGACTTGTTGTCCTTCTTCCTTCTCTGATCTCTAATGCACAGCATGGCTTTGTCAAAGGGAGAGGGATTGGAGATTGCATCTCATTAGCTCAGTTAATGGTTGGAGAACTTGATCGAAAGGTTGAGGCTGGCAATGTGATTCTAAAATTGGATATGATGAAGGCGTACGATCGCATTGAGTGGGACTTTCTACAAAAAACTTTAGAATGCTTTGGCTTTTCAAATCTACTTGTCTCTATCATTGGCAAATGCTTGAAGAATCAATTTTTCTCGGTTTGCTTGAATGGGAAAAGATTTGGGTATTTTCCTTCATCTAGAGGATTGAGACAAGGTGACCCGATCTCCCCAGCTCTCTTTATTCTAGCAGAGGAAGTGTTAAGCAGGGGCTTGACGAGGCTGTACGGTGATGGTAGGATCAAGGCCTTTCATGCAGAAAGGGGTGCTCTTCTTGTTTCTCATCTGTTTTTTGTAGATGATACTCTGCTGTTTCTTAAGGGAAATAAACTCTCCATGGAACGAATGATGAAGTTTTTGACTAGATATGAGAATAGCTCTGGGCAGAGAATAAACAAGCATAAAAGCTCTTTAATTTGCTCGTCCAAAATTCCTGGGGGCAGGAAAATGGCTTTATCCAGAATTGCTCAAATTCCGATTAAAAAGTGTCCCTTCATCTACCTGGGCTGTCCAATGATAAAAGGAAGATATAAATTGCAGGATTTTGAGGATGTGATACAAAAGTTCAAGGCAAAACTAGAAGGGTGGTATGCATGCCTGCTTTCTAATATGGGTAGAATTGTGCTCATTCAATCGGTTCTCAATGCGATTCCTATTCATTTACTCTCTTGTCTAAGCGTACCCAAAGGCATCCTTGCGAAGTTGAAGTCATTAATGGCCTCTTTCATGTGGTCTGGCAGAATGGGTGAGAGGAAAAGGCAATGGGTTTCATGGTCGGATATTTCAAGACCGAAGCAAGAGGGAGGTCTTGGAATTCGAAAATTTGAAGACATTCAAACGGCTTTTAGATGGAAGCAGGTGTGGGGAATTCTTAAGGGTGATTCTCTTTGGGCGAGCACGTTTAAAGCTAAATTCTTAAACGGTAAACATATGTTGAGGTGTCAGGGTACTGGTAAATCTCGTACATTCCGTATGCTGCAACCTTTCTTTAGATCGGTCATGGATAACTCCAAGGTTATGGTGGGGAATGGGAGGTTTGTGGATTTTTGGTGCTCGAACTGAACTGGATCTGGTCCTTTTCTGCTCAGGTATGGCGTCTCTCCCTTGTGCTTTCCAAGTCTGGATGCGTTATGGGCAGGTGGGGATTGGCAGTGGCAGCTTTTGGGGGTCCAGGTCTCTGATCAATTAAAGCATGAAATCCAAAATTCTGGGGTTAGAATATGCGAAAAGGAAGATCGTCTGATATGGACTTTAACCGAGTCTGGAGAGTTCAATGTAAAATTTGCTTGGCAAGCGGTGAGATCTTCGAATGACCCTGTGCCTATTGCCTCTGCGCTCTGGAACCAATCTGTCTTCCCAAGTGCAAAACTGCTGGGTTGGAAGATTCATCTGAAAGCCGTGTTAGTGGACTCAAATTTCCAATGAATTGGCGTTGAATTGGCTAGTAGATGTCCCCTGTGTCGTATGGATGTGGAATCTTCCCCTCACCTGTTCATACAGTGTGGTTTCGCTAAAGAGGTCCGGGGGAAGCTTGCTGCATTATGCGGCTTTCAAATTTTTTGCAGCTGATTCTCCTATGGTTCGTATGATGAGACTTATCAGAATATTTAAAAAACACACTGTTAGTCATAACCTGTTAAGAGGTGTTTCATTAGTGGTATTTTGGAGGTTATGGAGGGAGAGGTGCAGAAGGTTTTATGAAGGTATATCCCTCTCAGCCCATGCTGTGTTCCTTGATATTTGCTCTTCTTTGCGTCTCCAGGCTTATGGCGTTAGACCGCAGGCAATGGAAGGCATGACGGGTATGGATTTATTGAGGACTTTAAAGGTGGATATGAGGCATAAGCTAAGACCAAAGATCATTTGGGTCGACTGGTCCCCTCCTCCTTCTGGTTGTTTAAAGCTAAATGTGGATGGGGTATCGAAAGGTAATCCTGGAAGAGCCGGGGGTGGAGCTGTAGTAAGGAATGAATGGGGGCACTTAGTGTTGGCTGCTTCATTTTTCTATGGGGTTTGTTCTAATATGGAGGCTGAGCTGCGTGCTCTTAAGGATGGTTTATTATTGTATAAAAGTTATGGGCTATTAGACTATGCCCTCCAAATTGAAACTGACTCGGCGACTATGGTCCAAATGGTGTTAAAAGGACACAAGAGGGCATGGAAGTTCTGGAAGATTTGCGACGAGATCATGAGTTTATTGGAGGGCATGACTTTTAGTCTGGCTCACGTGTATAGGGAAGCGAATTACTTGGCTGATTGTTTTGCTAACCTCGCTGCTTTAGAACCTGCCTCTGAGGATTTCTCACAAGATTTGTTGATTCCTCTCCACGCCAAATTAATTCAAAAGCAGGATCGACAAGGAGTTAAAGCACCAAGGAAAAAGTTGGATAATCTTTGATTATTTGCTTATATCATGATTCCATTTCATGAGCTGGGGGGATTACCTCAGATGGAGCTCTTTGTTCTTGCTTGGTATTTGGCAGCTTTTTCTCATCATTGCAGCTGTGGGGAATATCCAGCTGTTTGTTTGCTGATTTGGGCAGGCGTGCACTGTTCACATAACTGTTCACGTGAACTCCTTGGTGGCTGCTGCTATTGGCTTCCTCTCAGCTGTTGGTTTTTCACGGTTCTGTTCAGCTTCATTTCTTCGCTGTCCAAGTCTACTGTTCACGTGAACAGTCTGATTCCTGCTCTGCTGAATTTTACTGATTTCCAGCTGGTTTTCTTCTGCTACTTCAGCTGGATTTCCAATTGGTTTCTTGCTCGTATGAGCCACTCAGCTGGCCTCTCTACTGTTTTTTGGGTTTGCAATGAAGGAGTGCTGGGGGCTGTGAGGTTCTGTTTTTTTCTGGCAGCTTGATATTTGGTCTATCTTGGCGGTCTTGGCAGCACTATTTTTCCTATGCAGCAGTGGGTTCTGGTCAGAAGGGGACTGTTCAAGCGACTGTTCACGTGAACTGTGCAGATGCTGCTGCAGCTGATTTTTCAGCTGTTTTATTTGATTGCTTCCTCGGTTCCTGCTGCTGCTCTTCTTTTTGAATTTTCTGGCTTTCAGCGGGCTCCCAGCTGGTTTCTCTTATGGTTTTACTGCTGCCTTTTCTGATGAATTTTAGCTGCCTTTTCTGCTCTTCCTTTTGCAGCTGCTTTTCATGCGTCTGTTCACCTGATTACAGCTGGGCTTCCAGCTGGTTTTCAAATTGATTTCCAGCTGGATTTTCAGCTGCTGTTCAGCTGGTATTAATGTCACTTTTGTGCCTTCTGCTGCTCTCTATGAAGGTGTCTGTTGCAGCTGTGGGTTTTGGTTTGTTGGGCACTGTTTACGTGCTTTGTTTGGTTGCTGCTGCTGATGGGGCATCTACGGTTATGGCTCACAGGCTGCTCAGCTGGACTTTCAGCTGGTTTGGGTGATGCTGTGGGTTTTCTCAGCTGAATTCTTCAGCTCTCTTCCTTATCTCACTCTGTTGCCTTTTATTGATCAAGGATGGACTGTTTTTGCGCCATCACATGGTCCAGTCTCTGCTCACCAGTTCTGTGCAGCTGGTTTCAGTTCTGGTTGAACGCTGCAGGGGTTCTGGTTCTAGCTTGATGCTGCACTGGTTATTTAATGGTGCTCTTCGGTTTCAGCTCCGCTGGACTTCCAGCTGGTTTTAATGTTTCTCCAGCTGGATTTTCAGCCGTTTTTCATGCTTTTGCGCCATTCAGCTGATCCCTTGCGCCTTTGGCTTATGTAGAAGTTTTTCTTTGCCTTTTATTTTGTAGGTTTAAAGCCAACTACGACTTTTCCTTTGCTATTAAAGCTTTGTCTCTTTGCTTCTTGTAATCTTGGTTTTTATCAATGGCATTTGTCTTTTTTACCAACAAAAAAAAAAAAAAGGGTTTAGGGTTTAGCCAGCAAGGCAGTTCATTTGTTTTTAGTGAGAGAAGCTCCTCCTTCTCTCTTGTTTTTTTCCTTTATTTTCTGCGAATTTTCTTTGCTTTTTCTAGCTGATCTGATCATCAATTTTGACTTCTGGTCAAACCCGAAGGCAAATTCCACCTAAGCCACCGGATTTTACAAAGATTTCTACTTTAGCCCCAAAGACCTCGTTGACTTCATTAACCCCTTTGAAATCGGTACAGTTTGCCGATTCTAATCAGGATGAGGCAATGCTTCTGGATCAAAGCAGGACAACGCCAAAACTCTTGGTATGCCCTCTGTAATTCCTTCGCTTCAACCTAGATCGAATATAACCAAAAATTTCGCATCCCCTTTTAAGAAACCCTCATCTTCCTCGTTGCCTTTGTGCTCTTTATTTCCTTCGGTCCCTTCGAGTTCCTCAGAACCTTCAGTCCCTCTAACGCTAATTGATGGGTCGTCTTTTCCGGTCCCCTCTGCATCTTTAATCCGGCCAGCAAAACGGGTGGTTTATTGTTCTTTTTTGCTTCTTTTGCTCCACCTCCTCGTCATTCTTCTCTTATTTTTTCTCTTATTATTTTTTGTTAATCTTTAGATTTTCATATTTATGTGCGTAACAAATCTATTTTGTGTTTTGATTTCAGTTGTTTGTGGAATGGATGTTTGCTTATGAAGGATTAAGAAGAGTTGTACGAGATAAATTTGCAAAGCGAGTTTATGATTGAAAAGATAAGTATATCTATTCGTCTTTGATCCATTGACTTTCTTTTATATGTAAAATGTGTTTTACACATGACTATTTTACTTGTTTTTGTGTGTCTTATTTGTTATGATAATTATTTCTATTATTTTTATCCCCCAAATCTCCTACAATTTTCTTTTCATTTTTCGTTGTTGTTTTCTTGTTTTTACACAACCTATTATTGCATCGAATTTCTTTGATTATATGTGTTTTGTTGGCTTTTCTATTTTAGAAATTATTTTTTATTTCTTTTTTTATTATCTTTCTATTAAAATTGTTAAATGTTGGAAACAAAGTTGAATTATTTGGAGAGATAGCAAAAAGATAAAGTATGAAAGAACATTAAGAGTTTGTAGCATGTAGAAGTAACTAATAGAATATAGAAGTCAAAGAGAGCTCAGAGCTTAAGGCTTGGGGCATAGGTTTTTTTGGGGTTTTGGGTTAAGGTTTAGGGGTTTAGGTGCTAGGGGTTAGGGGTTATGGGCCTAAGGGATAAGAGTTAAGGGTTAGAGGTTTAGGGGTTAGGGATTTGAGTTTATTCTTCTTTTGCTTCTTTTGCTCCACCTCCTCATCATTCTTCTCCTATTTTTTTTTCTTATTGGTTTTTGTTATTCTTTAGATTTTCATATTTATGTGCGTAACAAATCTATTTTGTATTTTGATTTTAGTTGTTTGTGGAATGAATGTTTGCTTATGAAGGATTAAGAAGAGTTGAACAAGATAAGTTTGCAAAGCGAGTTTATGAGTGAAAAGATAACTATATCTATCGTCCTAGATCTATTGGTTTTCTTTTATATGTAAAATATGTTTTACACTTGACTATTTGTACTTATTTTTGTGTTTCTTCTTTGTTATGATCATTCTTTGGTGGTCTTTTGGAAATTATGGAGGGCGCGATGTAAAAGAATCTATGATGATAATGCTCTAAATGCCCATGCCGTGTGTTTGGAAGTCTGTTCAGCTCTTAGGCTGCAAGCTCATGGTATTAAACCCAAAGCAACCGAAGGAATCATGGGCACGGAGTTTTTGAAGGCTTTAGAGGTTGAGGTGAGGTATGAGCTGAAACCGAAGATTGTTTGGGTCAACTGGTCTCCTCCTATTCCTGGTTACTTAAAACTAAATGTAGATGGGGCATCAAAGGGCAATCCAGGTAGAGCTGGGGGTGGCGCTGTGGTTAGGTATGATTATGAGATATATAAATTTTGTGACAAGTTGATATTTATTTGGACTCCTATTTTTAGAGGAAATTCCGTTAGAATTTTTTATAAAATTAGCAAAACCCATATTGAATTCAATTTCTCTTATTCAAGCAATGGAAGGAGAAATGTTCCAAATCAACTACTTTTTTTTATGTTAGATGGTATCTTCAGGCACCGGTTGTCTATAGTTTGGACATTGTTGGTATTGCATTAGGTTTTGTGTCATTTTGGGTTTAGTGTTTAGAGTTTAGGGTTTTAGGGTTTAGAATTTAGGGTTTAGGTTTAGTCAAGGGCAGTTATTGTTTTTCTAGTGAGAGAAGCTCTCACCACTCTCTAGGTTTTCTTTGCTTTTTCCTGCATTCTTGATCTTTATGCTTTGTTCTGCGCATTTATTATGACTGCTGATCAAAATCAGGGTCAAATCCCTCCTAAGCCACCGGATGTTTCCCTTATTTCCATCACAACCCCCAAGATTTCTTTAAATCCTTTAACCCAGTCAACATCGGCACACTTTACCGATATTGTTCAGAATGGGGCAAAAGCTTCAACAACGTTGCAAGATGTCACAAAGAACTCTTGTATGCCTCCTACAAACCCGAATCTACAATCTACAACAGATATTGCAAAAATCCTTCCACAATCGGTGCAATTGTCCGAGTTAGGCAGATGGTGCAAATGCTTCAGGATCGCAACAGGTAATCGCAAACTCCTGTGGTATCCTCCCCAAAAATCCCAATCTCCAACCCGGATCTGATATTACAAAAAATTTTGCTCCCCTTTTCAAAAAAAACCCCATCAACTTCGCCTCCTTTGGTGTTCATTTTTCCTTCGGCTCCTTCGAGCTCTTCGGATACACAGTCTCCACAGCCGATTGAAGGGGTCTCCTCTCCAATGCCTTCAGCATCCTATTTTAGGCCAGCCAAACGGGTGGTTTTCAATAACGGGGAACCTGGGATGTATTGGTCTTCTGAGGAAACTCAAACTCTCTCAAAGAAGTTCCACCAGACCTTAATAGGAAAATGCGCATATGGTTAACCATCAGTTGGTGTTATCAAGGAATTCATCACTACCAGATGGCTCTTGAAAGGCAACTTCACTGTCGGGGTCTTGGATCCAAGACACGCATTGATTACAATGAGGATTACGTCAAGACATGGTTAAAGGATGCTGTGACACCCCAAAATCTGGGGGTCCGTTGATTCCCCTTCAACCCGTGGATACCGAGTAATTTGATATCACGCCATTATGCGCCATTTACTGGAAACCATAATTTTTTATGAAATTCGGGCAGAGTCTCCTTTGTACGGGGAGCTCTGCCAAAAACTCAACCTGTGCAATCATATAATAACAAGACCCATCCGAGGTCCAATATTCAACAATGACCACACCGGGTCCAATTATCCATATTTATATCAACACATGCAAAGTTAGTTTAACAATAGTCTATATAAGTTCTATTACAATTATTTGTAAAATATTACATGTCCAAAACATTATTTCCACAAATGTTTTACATTATCACAAAATAAAGCCACATTCGGCTTTCTTCAAACATGAGGGTCCAAATTGGAGCCATCTACCGATGTATCTCTCCCACCTGAAATGTTTTGCAGTATAAGGTGAGCTAACGCCCAGTAGAATAATCCCTCTAGAGGCTACTCTCCACCTTAGATGCATATGTGGTGTATATAAGCAACAAACAACATTTAATAATCATTCCATACAAGAATATGCATTAAATGTGGAATGTAATCATGTCATGCCATGAAATGAGATGATGCTCACTCATACACTTAAACCCAAGTCATCATCGACTCCCACGACACAATGCAATGCCAAGGTATACTGAATCCGTCAATTGACGAAAAAATTCACCAAATGATCGTTTGAAATAAAAGTTGTTTTATTATAAAACCAAATCATTAATGGGTGTTACTCATTATATGAGTATTTTATAAATCAAAATCTTGTGTCTTGTTGGGCAACGAATTTTGGATTTTATACCGCCGGTTCCGTACACCATACTACACTTTTTTGGAATTTCACTACAGGGGAATGTATAACCAAGTCGCCGAGTCTTGCACCCGAGGGGGGAATCTACCCCTTCTTGCTATACCCGACACAAGTTTTTCTTTCATGCAACCATGTGACTCATTCAGATTTTCAACCTAACTTTTTCGAGTCTACCCATTAATCACCAAGAATGGTGTTTAATTAACCATGCATACACACATCCACACTCATGACTCATGCTCATGAATGTGATGCCAATTCCTTGTTCATATTGCAATGCATGCCAAAGGAACAATTTTTACACATCAATGTCTACCATGGCGATTTATATCATATGCTAATAATCCCCATAATTTCATCACAATGTCAAAACATCAACTAGCATGTGTCAACATTTATATTCAACACAATTGACAAGCATGTTATCACATAATCTATGTCAAAAACACACTTAATTTAAAAGACAAAATATAGCACATATTTCAGCCCACAAGAAAATCAACCCATAGTGGCCCAAAATTTAGCCACTAAACCGCCCCAAAATAGGCCCCAAAATAGCCCCAAAGTAGGCCTTAAAACAGCCCCAAAAACAGTCTGTATACAGCCCCTAATTAGTGCACAAAACAGCCCCAATTTCAGCACCAAAACAGTCCGTAATTCAGCCCCTTAACAGTCCAAAATTCAGCCCCTTAACAGTCTATTTGGACAGCCCACATATAAACCATTTTCAGCCACTAAAAGCCCACTTAAGGTAAGAATAAAACCAAGGTAGGAGCGAACCCTACCTCTTGTAGCGTGTAAGAAGTGGTAGAACTTCTAAAAAACACCAAAACAAGCCCAAGAACCTTTGATTCCTCCAAAGTCTTTTCTTTGCACCTTCGGTGAAATCCACTTTTCTTGGTACGTACACGTAACCCTCGTCGAGGAGATGAACTTTGATTCTTGACTCGACGAATTCCGACCGACGAAACTCCGAGAATCTTGGATTGAAGCTTGAAGAACTTACTTGTTTTTCTCTCTTTTCATTCTCTTCTCTCTATGGCCGGCCAAGGGTCAAGAACATGAGATATTTTTTCCAAAATATTTAAGTCAAGTAGGTATTTATAGTCCTGAATGTGTGGTCCACATCGCACCGCATATTTCAGACTTCCGGGTCCGTTTTTCGTTCCGAAACGATTTGTTATACCTCAGATTTAGTTAAAATTAATTGTATTGGAACTTTAACTTGATTTTAAGAAAAAAATTAAAAAATTCATTTTTGGGGAACTTTAAAATGTCATTCGCCTCGTAGTTGCCTTGAACAACGTGCAAAAAATCGTCTATCTCGAAATTCGACGAAATTTGACAGGGTGATTAGATTTTGCGATACGAATCCAACGGCGAACTTCGTTTCCTCAACCGAGGTCTAGAACATGAGTATTTTAAATACGCATTAGGATGACAAATTACCATTTTACCCTTTCTAAGAAAAAGTTCAAATTTTCCCGAGTTTCACAGATGCAACACACATCGAGGGCTTCTTGTTCAGGTTCTTCAAGTGGTTTTCGGAGTTCCTGCCTGGGATTGAACCACCAGTGGTTCCTATTTGGATTTCTCTCCCAGGTTTGCCAATTCACCTCTTTGATAAGGAGAGCCTTCGGGACATTTTGAGTCCCATCGGGAGAATCCTTGTAATTGACTCACCCACCCTCCTATTATCTAGGCCAGGTGTGGCTAGCGTATGTGTCGAAGTTAATTTATTAGCTGATAACCCATCTCGTCTTTGGCTGGATTTTGGCGGAACAAGTGGGCGTTGGCAAAAGATTAATTATGAAAAATTGGTGAAGTATTGTGCTGGGTGTTTGAAAGAAGACCATGGGATGCTCGAGTGTCGTAAAGGCAAAAGGGAAGAGGAAAACAAAGTGTACAAACAGGCATACAACCCTAAGGAGGAAAGAAAGCAGAAAGCTGGCATCTCGAAAAAAGACGAGGACCTTAAGGGGAAAGATAAGGCATGGCAGAAAGTCACAAAAAAAGCGAATTCCAAAGTAACCGTGAAAGAGGGTCACCAAGCACCACAGTTCTCGAATCCTATAAATTTAGATGTAGGAGGAGAGGAGGATGCCCAGTGATTTTTGGTGCACGAACTGGGCAGGATCTGGCCCTTTATTGCTCAGGCACGATGTCTCCCCCTCGAGCTTTCTAAGTCTAGATGCGATATGGGCAAGAGGGGACTGGTAGTGGCAGTTATTGGGAGTCCAGATTTCTGAGCAATTAAAGCACGAAATCCATAAATCTGGGATTCGTTTATGTGGCAAAGAAGATCGATTGATATGGAAATTAACCGAGTCGGGAGAGTTCAATGTCAAATCAGCTTGGCAGGCGGTGAGAACTTCAAATAACCCTGTACCTATAACCTCTGCGATCTAGAACCAATCTGTCTTTCCAAGTGCAAAACTGCTGGGATGGAAGATACATATGAAAGCTATGGTGGTGGACTCAAATTTCCAACGTATTGGCGTTGAATTGGCCAGTAGATGCCCTCTATGCCATCAGGAAGTGGAAACTACGACTCACCTATTCACACAATGCAACTTTACTAAAGAGGTTTGGGGGAAGCTTGCTGCCTTTTGTGGATTTCAGATTTTCTCGGCTGAATCTCCCATGGTTCGTATGATGAGGTTGATTAGAATTTAAAAAAAAAACTCTGTTAGCAATAACCTATTAAGAGGTACTTCACTGGTGGTCTTTTAGAGACTATGGAGGGAGCGATGCAGAAAAGTCTATGAAGATATCTCACTTTCGGCCCATGCTGTTTTTCTTGATATTTGCTCCTCTTTGCGTCTTCGGGCTTATGGTACTCGTCCCGAGGCAAAGGAAGGCATGATGGGGATGGATCTTTTGAGGGCCTTAAAGGTGGAGATGAGGCAGGAACTGGAACCAAAAAATATTTGGATTAACTGGTCCCCTCCTCCCTCCGGTTTTTTAAAGCTAAATGTGGATGGGGCATCGAAAGGAAATCCTGGAAGAGCTGGGGCTGGAGCTGTGGTAAGGAATGAATGGGGGCACATTGTCTTGGCTGCTTCTTTTTTCTATGAGGTTTGTTCAAACATGGAGGTTGAGCTTTATGCACTCAAGGATGGTTTATTGTTGTTTAGAAGTTATGGGCTGTTAGACTGTGGCCTTCTGATTGAAACTAATTCAGCGGTGATGGTACAAATGGTGATGAAAGGGCACATGAGGGCCCGGAAGTTTTGGAAGATTTGTGATGAGATCATGGAGTTATTGAAGGGCATGAATTTTAGTTTGGCTCATGTATACAGGGAAGCAAATTGCTTAGCTGACTGTCTTGCAAACCTTGCTGTTTTGGAGGGTGCCTCTTCGGATTTCACACGTGATTTGAAGATTCCTTTCCGGGCAAAATTAATTCAGATCCAGGATCAACAAGGTGTTAAAACGTCAAGGAAAAAGTTTACTAATTTTTGATTCTTTGGTTTTTACTTATGAATCATCCAATCGGGCTGGGCCTTTTGTTTCTCATTGCTTGGCTTCTCGCAGCTGGTGTGTTTGCTTCCTTTACCCTGCTGGGAAGCTTTGGCAACATTTGTACATTAAATGCAGCTGGGGGGGACATTCCGGTGGCTTTTTTGCTGTTTTTGGTCATGGAGTACTATTCACGCGACTGTTCACGTGAACAGTCTGCTTCCTGCTGCTGGCGGTTTTTCTCAGCTGACCTCTACTGATATTGCAGTTGCTGTGGGTGATTTTCAACTGGTTTTGGTCATGACACACTGTTCACGCTACTGTTCACATGGACAGCCTGTTTGCGGCTACTGATGGGCTCTTTCAGCTGGTTTTTTCTGGATCTCAGCTGGATTTTGTGCTGATTTCAGCTGGGGATCGTGGCTCATTTTGTTGCTACAGCTGGTTTTATCAGACTTTATCTTTGGTAAACATTGAAGGCTTTCCACGGTTCTGCTCAGAGGGTTTTCAGCTGGATTTCCAGCTGGTCTCAACGGGTTTCCAGCTGGTTTTCCATGATTTCTTTGTGGTTCTCTGCTGGTTCTTATGGGCTCCACTTGCTGCTGTGATTGCTGTGCTGTTTTGATGGTGTCAATGGTTCATGTCCACAGCTTTCTTGTCGCTGCTGCTGGCCACCTCTGGTATCTTTTTCTTCAGCTGGTTTTGCTGATTTTCTCATGGTCTCTCAGCGGTTCTTTCATCTGCTTGACGCTGGCTATTGGTCTGCTGCTGTGGGTTTCTCTGTTGCTGCTTCCTTCGGCAGTCAGCTGGGGATTTGTTCTCAGCGGGCTCTCAGTTGCTGTGTTGGTTCTGGGCTTATGTTCATTCCTCATGGTTTTCATCATCTCGCAGTTGCTGTCTCTTGGGTTTCCAGCTTTCCTCCAGCTGAATTTTCTGGATCTTCAGCTGGACTCTCAGCTGGCTTTTGCTGGCCTTCATGTCCCATTTTATGTCCTTTTCTTTTTTGATGGTTTATGCCACATTGGCTTCCTTGTTTTTGTTAAAGCCCGGCTTCCTTGCTTCTTGTAATTTCTGCTCATTTCAATATATCCTCCTTTTTTTCAAAAAAAAAAAAAAATAGGGTTTAGGAAAAGCATGGTGAGAGTTGTGGTGAATGTTGGAATATTTGGGTCGCCGGAGTTGGACTCCAGAGAGAAAGGGAGGAGACAAATTGTTAGAGCAATTACTGAGATACCTCGGCGTAAGAGATTTTGGGGATGAGCTGGGCATGAGAGATTTTGGAGATTTTGGGGATGAGTAGGGGAAGATTTTGGGGGATGAGTTTGGAAGGCAGAGGATGAGATTGAGAAGGATTCTGAGAGAGATTTTAGGGGAAGATATGGGGGAATCAGAGGAGACTGGGGCGTCAGTCAAGCAAAAAGCCATTATAATTAAAACAGGAATTTTGTTGGGCGGGGAAACTAATTTCGGTAATCACAATATACCGTTAGATCAAAATTTTTGAAATGATCTGAACCGTCTTTTATGTTGAGATTACATTGTCCGTCGGATGTGCTTATGTTTTGTCTCAAAACGATCGAAACCACTCTGTCTCTTGGATTCAAACTCAACTCTACTTTATTATATAGATTATAGCATTGTATATTAAATTTTATCACAATTGACCTAGATAATCTTAAGGTTCCAATATGATTAATTTATTGATAATTATTTTTATTTTATTAAATGATTTATAAGTAAAATCTTAATCAAATTAATTTTTTAATTATTTATTCTTTATTTATAAATGTCAATTTTTATGAAACTTTTTGACTTATTATATTACTCTTCAAAAATATATGCATTATTATAAGTTTTAACAAAATATTAAAAAAAAACCTTCAAAAACTCCATTAATATAATATTACTCATCTCATTTATAAAGATAATATTATGACTACGTATGTATATTTTATTTTTCATCAAAAACATTTTATTTTTAAGAAAAAAATAATGTATATATAGTTTTATATAATTTTTTAGTTATAGTAAACTTTTTAAACTATGTTATATCAAATAATAACCGATCATTTTTCTTAAAGTTAGAATAACCAATCTTGAAAATATACAAAATTTTCAAAAATTCTATAATGGAGCATGAGCAATGAAAAAATAAATTTGGTAAAATTGAGATGATATTTAATTCAAACATATATACCAAATAATTATTTATTAATTTTTTTAAAAAAAATTAGTCACGTGCAACGCACGTGGCGCATTGCTAGTACAAATATATGTTTTATTTACACTTTGAACAAGGACTTCATTTTGACTAGAACAAAGGTTTGAACATAATCATAATATTCAATGATCGAGATTTAAAGCAATATTTAAGCATATATCAATATCTAGTGTGTGTCACACCCTGTTTCCCATAAAATGAGAAACATGAGTTTAAAACCATAATAATTATACTTAGGTTACTCCGGATTTTATTAAGAAAATATCTATATCTATACTACTATAAAATATCAACATATATGAAAAACATTTTTTAGACACTTTTGTCCTCCAAAATTTTGAAAATGCCAAGATCACCATTGAATTTAAATACCAAACATTTGTGACATTAATCATACACATCTCCATTTTTAAACTTTTGGTTTCCTAACCTCCTTTTCTCTCAACCACATCTCTATATTTACTTCCATCCTTCACATACCAATTGTTCGCTTCTACCCATAACAAATAAATGACTTTCTTGTATGTGACTTTCTTGTAGCTCTGAGGAGGAGATTTCTCATCAGGCTGTCACTTTCTTTACTAAATTGTACAAGTCTAAAAACCATACCCTTGATGAAGAGTTATTTGGGGTCATTCCTGAGCTTGTTGGACCAACTGACAACGAGAATTTGACTATGGCTGCCACCTTAATTGAAGTTAAATAGGTTGTGCTTTCTATCTCTGTGGAAAGCGCCCTTGGAACTGATGGTTTCTCTGGTAGATTCTTTCAAGTTGCATGGGATATTATTAAACATGACATGTTAGAAACGGTTAACTTTTTCTTAAGTGGGGGAGTGGTCCCAAGATCGGTCAACCCCACACTCCTCGTTTTGATTCCAAAAGTGTTGAAGCCCTGTTCTTTCTCAGAGTTCAGGCCCATAAGTCTATGCAATTTTTTATACAAAGTCTTCACTAAGATCCTATCCAATAGACTTGCTTCCCTTCTTCCATCTCTGATTTCAAATGCATAGCATGGTTTTGTCAAAGGGAGAGGGATTGGGAACTGTATTTCTTTAGCTCAGTTAATGGTGGTAGAGCTTGATAGGAAAGTTGAGGCTGGCAACGTGATTCTTAAACTGGATATGATAAAGGCGTACGATCGCATAGAGTGGGATTTTTTGAAAAGAACCTTGACTTGTTTTGGCTTTTCAAGCTTGTTCATTTCTATCATTGGCAACTGCTTAAAGAATCAATTTTTCTCGGTCTGCTTGAATGGGAAAAGATTCGGTTTCTTTCCTTCGTCTAGAGGACTGAGACAAGGTGACCCAATTTCTCCGGCTCTCTTTATTCTGGCAGAGGAGGTTTTAAGTAGAGGACTGTTGAAGCTGTATGGTGAAGGCAGAATCAAGGCTTTTCATGCAGGGAGGAATGCACTTCTTGTCTCTCATCTGCTTTTTGCAGATGATACTCTACTGTTTCTTAGGGGTAATAAACTTTCCATGGAATGATTGATGAGGTTTTTGGCAAGATACAAGGATAGCTCTGGACAGAGGATAAGTAAACATAAAAGCTCTTTCATATGTTCCTCCAATATTCCTCGGGGCAGGACAATGACTCTATCCAGAATTGCTCAAATTCCAATAAAACAATGTCCCTTCGTCTACCTGGGATGCCCCATGATAAGAGGAAGATATAAACTGCGGGATTTTGAGGATGTGGTCCTAAAATTCAAAGCCAAAATGGAAGGGTGGTACGCACGCTTACTTTCAAACATGGGCAGAATTGTGTTGATTAAATCAGTCCTTAATTCTGTTCCTATTCATTTGCTCGCTTGTCTAAGCGTGCCCAAAGGCATCCTGGCAAAGTTGAATTCTCTCATGGCCTCCTTTATGTGGCTAGGCAGGATGGGGGAGAGGAAAAGGCATTGGGTTTCATGGTCTGTAATTACAAGACCCAAGCAAGAGGGGGGGCCTAGGGATTCGTAAATTTGAAGATATCCAAACGGCATACCGTTGGAAGCAGGCATGGGGTATTCTTAAGGGCGACTCTCTGTGGGCAAACATGTTTAGAGAAAAATTCTTAAGAGGCAATCACTTGATGCGATGCACGGGTACTGGAAAAATGCGTATATTTTGAATGCTGCAACCTTTCTTTAGCTTGATTATGACCAACTCACAGGTCATGGTGGGGAATGGGAAGAATGTTGACTTTTGGTGTTCGAACTGGACTGGATCTGGCCCTCTTCTGCTCAGGTATGCCGTTTCTCCCTCGTGTTTTCCATGCCTGGATGAGTTATGGGCTGATGGGTGCTGGCAGTGGCAAAGTTTGGGGGTGCAGGTATCTGAACAGTTAAAGCATGAAGTACAGAATTCTATGATTTGTTTAAGCGAAAAAGAAGATCGACTGATATGGAAATTAACTGATTCGGGAGAGTCCAATGTCAAGTCTGCTTGGGAGGCAGTGAGAGCTTCGAGTGTCCCTGTGCCTGTGACCTCTGTGATCTGGAACCAATCGGTTTTCCCAAGTGCAAAACTGCTGGGCTGGAAGATATATCAGAAAGCAGTAGTAGAGGACTCAAACTTCCAACGGGTCGGTGTTGATTTGGCCAGCAGATGTTCTCTACGTTACAAGGCTGTGGAATCTACTTCTCACCTGTTCATACAATGCAACTTTGATAAAGAGGTTTGGGGGAAACTGGCTGCATTTCGTGGTTTTCAGGTTTTCTCCGCTGAATCCTTTGGTTTGTATGATGAGACTGATCAAAATTTTTAAAAAACACTCTGTAAGTCAGAACTTGTTAAGAGGTGTTCCACTGGTGGTAATTTGGAGATTATGGAGGGAGCGATGCAGAAGGGTCTATGAAGATAGCTCACTCTCGGCCTATGCTGTGTTTCTAGATATCTGCTCCACTCTGCGTCTTCAGGCTTATGGCGTTAGACCTAAAGATAAGGAAGGCATGATTGGTATGGAATTCTTGAGGGCATTAAAGGTAGAGCTGAGGCATGAGCTGAAACAAAAAATTATTTGCATAAACTGGTCCCTTCCTCCTTCGGGCATTTTAAAGCTAAATGTGGATGGGGCATCGAAAGAAAATCCTGGAAGAGCTGGGGGCGGAGCTGTGGTAAGGAATGACTTGGGGCACATAGTTCTGGCTGCTTCTTTTTTTTACGAGGTGTGTTCCAACACGGAAGCTGAGTTGCATGCTCTCAAGGATGGTTTATTGCTATTTAGAAGTTATGGACTTCTAAATTATAATCTTCAGATTGAAACTGATTCGGCCATGATGGTTCAAATGATAATGAAAGGGCACATGAGGGCCTGGAAGTTTTGGAGAATTTGTGATTTGCTGTTTTGGAGGGTACCTCTTCGGATTTCACACTTGATTTAAAGATTCCTCTCCGGGCTAAATTAATCCAGATGCAGGATCAACAAGGTGTTAAAACGCCAAGGAAAAAGTGCGCCATTTTTGTGATTTTTTACCTATATTATGGATCCATTTCACATGATGGGGCTTTTGCTAAGGCTTCCATGGTTTATGGTCATTGGACTGTTTAGCTGGTTTTGCTCTAGTCAGCTGATTTTCTTTCCAACTGGTTCTCTCTGTGATGTGGTGCTTTCAGTTTGGAGGACTCTGCTGGTTTCCCTTGTTCCTGCTGGTTTTTCAGGCAACATCTGTTTCTTTAATGCTGTTGTGGGGGTTCTCATGTTGCTTTTCTGCTGCTTGTTGTCTGGATGCACTGTTCATGTGAACTGCTTCGCGATTGCTGCAGATTGTCTCTTCCAGCTGATCTCAGTTGGTTTATTGACTGGAACACAGTTGGTTTTCAGCTGGGACTTCAGCTGCTCCTAGCTGAGATTTATTGTTACTTTTACGCCTTCTGCTGTATCATGTTGGCATTTATTGGCTTCCTCTCAGATGTTGGTATTTCACGGTTCTGTTCAGCAGCATTTCTTCTCTGTCCAAGTCCACTGCTCACGTGAGCAGTCCGGTTGCTGCACTGCTGAATCTTCTTGTTTTCCAGCTGGTTTTCCAATTGGTTTCTTGCTTGTATGAGCCACTCAGCTGGCCTCTCTACTGTTTTTTTGGTTTTGCAATGAAGGAGTGCTGGGGGCTGTGTGTGGGTTCTGATCAGAAGGGGACTGTTCACGTGAACAGTCCAGATGCTGCAGCTGATTTTTTTCAGCTATTTTTTTGTTTCTTTCCTCGGTTCCAGCGGCTGCTCTGAATTAACTGGCTTTCAGCGGGATCCCAGCTGCTTTCTCTTATGGTGTTACTGCTGCCTTTTCTGATGAATTTCAGCTGCCTCTGCTCTCACCCTTTGCAGCTGCTTTTCATGCGTCTGTTCACCTGATTACAGCTGGAATTTCAGCTGCTGTTCAACTGGATTAATGCCACTTTTGTGCCTTCTGCTGTTCAACAAAATTTCTATAATAGAAAAGAGAACAAAATACATATTATCAAAGAAATGCTAAGCAATTAAAGGTTAGGAAAATCATGAAAACAACAACGAAAAATGAAAAAAAACCTATCGGATAATGAGAATGTTGGAGGATGAAAATAATAGAAAGAATGCCTGTAATAAACAAAAAACACAAAACAAGTAGAAATAGTCAAGTGCAAAACATATTTTACATAGAAAAGAAAGTCAATGGATCTAGGACGAATTGATATATTTATCTTTTCAATCATAAGCTCCCTTTGCAAACTCCTAATGTTCTTCCATGATTTATCCTTTTGCTCCCCTCCAAATAATTTAACATTGTTTCCAACATATAACAACTTAATAGAAAGATAGTAGAAAAATAAAATAAAATAAAACATAATTTATTTAATAGAAAAACGAACAAAATACATATTATCAAAGAAATGCTAATCAATTAATGGTTAGCAAAAACATGAAAACAACAATAAAAAATGAAAAGAAATCAATCGGAAAATGAGAGGGTTGAGAGATGAAAATAATAGAAAGAATGATCATAACAAACAAGAAACACAAAAACAAGTAGAAATAGTCAAGTGTAAAGCATAATTTACATATAAAAGAAAACCAATGGATCTAGGACGAATAGATATACTTATCTTTTCAAGCATAAGCACGCCTTGCAAACTTATCTCCTTCAACTCTTCTTAATATTTCAAAAGCAAATATCCATTCTACAAACAATTGAAACTAAAACACAAAATAGATTGGTCACGCACATAAATATGAAAATCTCAAAAACAACAACAAAAAATAATAAGAGACAAAAATAGGAGAAGAATGATGAGCTAGTGGAGCAAAAAAACAATAAACCCAAATCCCTATCCCCTAAGCCTTTAAACCTTAACTCTTAGCCCTTATTCGAGTAACCCCTATCCCTAACCTCTAACACCTAAACCACTAAACCATAACCCAAAACACGAAAAGCTCTATTCCCCGAGCCCTATGGCCTAAACCTCTTTGAATTCTACGTTCTATTAATCTCTTTTACGTGCTACAAACTCCTAATATTCTTCCATACTTTGTCCTTTTGCTCTCCTCCAAATAATTCAACTTTCTTTCCAACATATAACAATTTAATAGAAAGGTAATAAAAAAAAGAAATAAAACATAATTCCTAGAATAGAAAAGCGAACAAAATACATATTATCAAAAAAGTGCTAAACAATTAAAGGTTTGAAAAAACATGAAAACAACAACGATAAATGAAAAGGAACCTACCGGATAATGAGAGTATTGGGGGATGAAAATAATAGAAAGAATGATCATAACAAACAATAAACACAAAAACAAGTAGAAATAGTCAAGTGTAAAACATATTTTACATATAAAATAAAGTCAACGCAACTAGTACGAATATATATACTTATCTTTTCAATCATAAGCTCGCCTTGCAAACTTTTCTCCTTCAACTCTTCTCAATCTTTCAAAAGCAAACATCCATTCCACAAACAACTGAAATTAAAACACAAAATAGATTTGTCACGCACATAAATATGAAAATCTAAATAACAACAACAAAATATAATAAGAGACAAAAATAAGAGAAAAAAGATGAGCTAGTGGAGCAAAAGAAGCAAAAGAACACTAAACCCAAATCCTTATCCCCTAAGCCTTTAAACCTTAACTCTTAGCCCTTATCCCCGTAACCCCTACCCCTAACCTCTAACACCTAAACCCCTAAACCTTAACCCAAAACACCTATAGCTCTAATCCCCGATCCCTATGGCCTAAACCTCTTTGAATTCTACGTTCTATTAATCTCTTTTACAGCTACAAACTCCTAATATTTTTCCATACTTTTGTCCTTTTGCACTCCTCCAAATAATTCAACTTTCTTTCCAACATATAACAATTTAATAGAAAGGTAATAAAAAAAAGAAATAAAACATAATTTCTAGAATAGAAAAGCGAACAAAATACATATTATCAAAAAAGTGCTAAACAATTAAAGGTTTGGAAAAACATAAAAACAACAACGATAAATCAAAATGAACCTATCGGATAATGAGAGTATTGGGGGATGAAAATAATAGAAAGAATGATCATAACAAACAATAAACACAAAAACAAGTAGAAATAGTCAAGTGTAAAACATATTTTACATATAAAATAAAGTCAACGCAACTAGGACGAATATATATACTAATCTTTTCAATCATAAGCTCGCCTTGCAAACTTTTCTCCATCAATTCTTCTTAATCTTTCAAAAGCAAACATCCATTCCACAAACAACTGAAATTAAAACACAAAATAGATTTGTCACGCACATAAATATGAAAATCTAAAGAACAACAACAAAACATAATAAGAGACAAAAATACGAGAAGAAAGATGAGCTAGTGGAGCAAAAGAAGCGAAAGAACAATAAACCCAAATCCTTATCCCCTAAGCCTTTAAACCATAACTCTAAGCCCATATCCCCGTAACCCCTACCCCTAACCTCTTTGAATTCTACGTTCTATTAGTCACTTTTACATGCTACAAACTCCTAACATTCTTCCATACTTTGTCCTTTTGCTCTCCTCCAAATATTTCAACATATAACAATTTAATAGAAAGGTAATAAAATAGAGAAATAAAACATAACTCCTAGAATAGAAAAGCGAACAAAATACATATTATCAAAAAAGTGCTAAACAATTAAAGATTTGAAAAAACATGAAAACAACAACGATAAATGAACAACAACAAAATATAATAAGAGACAAAAATAGGAGAAGAAAGAGGAGCTAGTTGAGCAAAAGAACACTAAACCCAAATCCTTATCTCCTAAGCCTTTAAACCTTAACTTTTAGCCCTTATCCCCGTAACCCCTACCTCTAACCTCTAACACCTAAACCCCTAAACATTCACCCAAAACACCTATAACTCTAATCCCCGAGCCCTATGGCCTAAACCTCTTTGAATTTTGCGTTCTATTAATCTCTTTTACATGCTACAAACTCCTAATATTATTCCATACTTTGTCCTTTTGCTCTCCTCCAAATAATTCAAATTTCTTTCCAATATATAACATTTAATAGAAAGGTAATAAAAAACAGAAATAAAACATAATTTCAAGAATAGAAAAACGAACAAAATACATATTATCAAAAAAGTGCTAAACAATTAAAGGTTTGGAAAAACATGAAAACAACAACGATAAATGAAAAGGAACCTATCGGATAATGAGAGTATTGGGGGATGAAAATAATAGAAAGAATGATCATAACAAACAATAAACACAAAAACAAGTAGAAATAGTCAAGTGTAAAACATATTTTACATATAAAAGAAAGTCAACGCAACTAGGACGAATATATATACTTATCTGTTCAATCATAAGCTCGCCTTGCAAACTTTTCTCCTTCAACTCTTCTCAATCTTTCAAAAGCAAACATCCATTCCACAAACAACTGAAATTAAAACACAATATAGGTTTGTCACGCACATAAATATGAAAATCTAAAGAACAACAACAAAACATAATAAGAGACAAAAATAAGAGAAGAATGATGAGGTAGTGGAGCAAAAGAAGCAAAAGAACACTAAACCCAAATCCATACCCCTAAGCCTTTAAACCTTAACTCTTAGCCCTTATCCCCGTAACCCCTACCCCTAACCTCTAACACCTAAACCCCTAAACCTTAACCCAAAACACCTATAACTCTAATCCCCGAGCCCTATGGCCTAAACCTCTTTGAATTCTACGTTCTATTAATCACTTTTACATGCTACAAACTCCTAATATTCTTTCATACTTTTGTCCTTTTGCTCTCCTCCAAATAATTCAACTTTATTTCAACATATAACAATTTAATAGAAAGGTAATAAAATAGAGAAATAAAACATAACTCCAAGAATAAAAAAGCGAACAAAATACGTATTATCAAAAAAGTGCTAAACAATTAAAGGTTTGGAAAAACATGAAAACAACAACGATAAATGAAAAGGAACTTATCGGATAATGAGAGTATTGGGGGATGAAAATAATAGAAAGAATGATCATAACAAACAATAAACACAAAAACAAGTAGAAATAGTCAAGTGTAAAACATATTTTACACATAAAAAAAAGTCAACGCAACTAGGACGAATATATATACTTATCTTTTCAATCATAAGCTCGCCTTGCAAACTTTTCTCCTTCAACTCTTCTCAATCTTTCAAAAGCAAACATCCATTCCACAAACAACTGAAATTAAAACACAATATAGGTTTGTCACGCACATAAATATGAAAATCTAAAGAACAACAACAAAACATAATAAGAGACAAAAATAAGAGAAGAATGATGAGGTAGTGGAGCAAAAGAAGCAAAAGAACACTAAACCCAAATCCATACCCCTAAGCCTTTAAACCTTAACTCTTAGCCCTTATCCCCGTAACCCCTACCCCTAACCTCTAACACCTAAACCCCTAAACCTTAACCCAAAACACCTATAACTCTAATCCCCGAGCCCTATGGCCTAAACCTCTTTGAATTCTACGTTCTATTAATCACTTTTACATGCTACAAACTCCTAATATTCTTTCATACTTTTGTCCTTTTGCTCTCCTCCAAATAATTCAACTTTATTTCAACATATAACAATTTAATAGAAAGGTAATAAAATAGAGAAATAAAACATAACTCCTAGAATAGAAAAGCGAACAAAATACGTATTATCAAAAAAGTGCTAAACAATTAAAGGTTTGGAAAAACATGAAAACAACAACGATAAATGAAAAGGAACCTATCGGATAATGAGAGTATTGGGGGAGGAAAATAGTAGAAAGAATGATCATAACAAACAATAAACACAAAAACAAGTAGAAATAGTCAAGTGTAAAACATATTTTACATATAAAAGAAAGTCAACGCAACTAGGACGAATATATATACTTATCTGTTCAATCATAAGCTCGCCTTGCAAACTTTTCTCCTTCAACTCTTCTCAATCTTTCAAAAGCAAACATCCATTCCACAAACAACTGAAATTAAAACACAATATAGGTTTGTCACGCACATAAATATGAAAATCTAAAGAACAACAACAAAACATAATAAGAGACAAAAATAAGAGAAGAATGATGAGGTAGTGGAGCAAAAGAAGCAAAAGAACACTAAACCCAAATCCATACCCCTAAGCCTTTAAACCTTAACTCTTAGCCCTTATCCCCGTAACCCCTACCCCTAACACCTAAACCCAAAACACCTATAGCTCTAATCCCCGAGCCCTATGGCCTAAACCTCTTTGAATTCTACGTTCTATTAATCTCTTTTACATGCTACAAACTCCTAATATTCTTCCATACTTTTGTCCTTTTGCTCTCCTCCAAATAATTCAACTTTCTTTCCAACATATAACAATTTAATAGAAAGGTAATAAAAAAAAGAAATAAAACATAACTTCTAGAATAGAAAAGCGAACAAAATACATATTATCAAAAAAGTGCTAAACAATTAAAGGTTTGGAAAAACATGAAAACAACAACGATAAATGAAAAGGAACCTATCGGATAATGAGAGTATTGGGGGATGAAAATAATAGAAAGAATGATCATAACAAACAATAAACACAAAAACAAGTAGAAATAGTCAAGTGTAAAACATATTTTACATATAAAATAAAGTCAACGCAACTAGGACGAATATATATACTTATCTTTTCAATCATAAGCTCGCCTTGCAAACTTTTCTCCTTCAACTCTTCTTAATCTTTCAAAAGCAAACATCCATTCCACAAACAACTGAAATTAAAACACAATATAGGTTTGTCACGCACATAAATATGAAAATCTAAAGAACAACAACAAAAATAAGAAGAGATGAGATAGGAGCAAAAGAAACATAACCCAAATCCATACCCCTAAGCCTTTAAACCTTAACTCTTAGCCCTTATCCCCGTAATACCCCTAACCTCTAACACCTAAACCCCTAAACCTTAACCCAAAACACCTATAACTCTAATCCCCGAGCCCTATGGCCTAAACCTCTTTGAATTCTACGTTCTATTAATCACTTTTACATGCTACAAACTCCTAATATTCTTCCATACTTTTGTCCTTTTGCTCTCCTCCAAATAATTCAACTTTATTTCAACATATAACAATTTAATAGAAAGGTAATAAAATAGAGAAATAAAACATAACTCCTAGAATAGAAAAGCGAACAAAATACATATTATCAAAAAAGTGCTAAACAATTAAAGGTTTGGAAAAACATGAAAACAACAACGATAAATGAAAAGGAACCTATCGGATAATGAGAGTATTGGGGGATGAAAATAATAGAAAGAATGATCATAACAAACAATAAACACAAAAACAAGTAGAAATAGTCAAGTGTAAAACATATTTTACATATAAAATAAAGTCAACGCAACTAGGACGAATATATATACTTATCTTTTCAATCATAAGCTCGCCTTGCAAACTTTTCTCCTTCAACTCTTCTCAATCTTTCAAAAGCAAACATCCATTCCACAAACAACTGAAATTAAAACACAATATAGGTTTGTCACGCACATAAATATGAAAATCTAAAGAACAACAACAAAACATAATAAGAGACAAAAATGAATGAGATAGTGGAGCAAAAGAAGCACACTAAACCCAAATCCATACCCCTAAGCCTTTAAACCTTAACTCTTAGCCCTTATCCCCGTAACCCCTACCCCTAACCTCTAACACCTAAACCCCTAAACCTTAACCCAAAACACCTATAACTCTAATCCCCGAGCCCTATGGCCTAAACCTCTTTGAATTCTACGTTCTATTAATCACTTTTACATGCTACAAACTCCTAATATTCTTTCATACTTTTGTCCTTTTGCTCTCCTCCAAATAATTCAACTTTATTTCAACATATAACAATTTAATAGAAAGGTAATAAAATAGAGAAATAAAACATAACTCCTAGAATAGAAAAGCGAACAAAATACGTATGATCAAAAAAGTGCTAAACAATTAAAGGTTTGGAAAAACATGAAAACAACAACGATAAATGAAAAGGAACCTATCGGATAATGAGAGTATTGGGGGAGGAAAATAGTAGAAAGAATGATCATAACAAACAATAAACACAAAAACAAGTAGAAATAGTCAAGTGTAAAACATATTTTACATATAAAATAAAGTCAACGCAACTAGGACGAATATATATACTTATCTGTTCAATCATAAGCTCGCCTTGCAAACTTTTCTCCTTCAACTCTTCTCAATCTTTCAAAAGCAAACATCCATTCCACAAACAACTGAAATTAAAACACAATATAGGTTTGTCACGCACATAAATATGAAAATCTAAAGAACAACAACAAAAATAAGAGAAGAATGATGAGATAGTGGAGCAAAAGAAGCAAAAGAACACTAAACCCAAATCCATACCCCTAAGCCTTTAAACCTTAACTCTTAGCCCTTATCCCCGTAACCCCTACCCCTAACCTCTAACACCTAAACCCCTAAACCTTAACCCAAAACACCTATAACTCTAATCCCCGAGCCCTATGGCCTAAACCTCTTTGAATTCTACGTTCTATTAATCACTTTTACATGCTACAAACTCCTAATATTCTTTCATACTTTTGTCCTTTTGCTCTCCTCCAAATAATTCAACTTTATTTCAACATATAACAATTTAATAGAAAGGTAATAAAATAGAGAAATAAAACATAACTCCTAGAATAGAAAAGCGAACAAAATACGTATGATCAAAAAAGTGCTAAACAATTAAAGGTTTGGAAAAACATGAAAACAACAACGATAAATGAAAAGGAACCTATCGGATAATGAGAGTATTGGGGGATGAAAATAATAGAAAGAATGATCATAACAAACAATAAACACAAAAACAAGTAGAAATAGTCAAGTGTAAAACATATTTTACATATAAAATAAAGTCAACGCAACTAGGACGAATATATATACTTATCTTTTCAATCATAAGCTCGCCTTGCAAACTTTTCTCCTTCAACTCTTCTCAATCTTTCAAAAGCAAACATCCATTCCACAAACAACTGAAATTAAAACACAATATAGGTTTGTCACGCACATAAATATGAAAATCTAAAGAACAACAACAAAAATAAGAGAAGAATGATGAGATAGTGGAGCAAAAGAACACATAAACCCAAATCCATACCCCTAAGCCTTTAAACCTTAACTCTTAGCCCTTATCCCCGTAACCCCTACCCCTAACCTCTAACACCTAAACCCCTAAACCTTAACCCAAAACACCTATAACTCTAATCCCCGAGCCCTATGGCCTAAACCTCTTTGAATTCTACGTTCTATTAATCACTTTTACATGCTACAAACTCCTAATATTCTTTCATACTTTTGTCCTTTTGCTCTCCTCCAAATAATTCAACTTTATTTCCAACATATAACAATTTAATAGAAAGGTAATAAAATAGAGAAATAAAACATAACTCCTAGAATAGAAAAGCGAACAAAATACGTATTATCAAAAAAGTGCTAAACAATTAAAGGTTTGGAAAAACATGAAAACAACAACGATAAATGAAAAGGAACCTATCGGATAATGAGAGTATTGGGGGAGGAAAATAGTAGAAAGAATGATCATAACAAACAATAAACACAAAAACAAGTAGAAATAGTCAAGTGTAAAACATATTTTACATATAAAATAAAGTCAACGCAACTAGGACGAATATATATACTTATCTGTTCAATCATAAGCTCGCCTTGCAAACTTTTCTCCTTCAACTCTTCTCAATCTTTCAAAAGCAAACATCCATTCCACAAACAACTGAAATTAAAACACAATATAGGTTTGTCACGCACATAAATATGAAAATCTAAAGAACAACAACAAAATAAGAGAAGAAAGATGAGATAGTGGAGCAAAAGAACACATAACCCAAATCCATACCCCTAAGCCTTTAAACCTTAACTCTTAGCCCTTATCCCCGTAACCCCTACCCCTAACCTCTAACACCTAAACCCCTAAACCTTAACCCAAAACACCTATAACTCTAATCCCCGAGCCCTATGGCCTAAACCTCTTTGAATTCTACGTTCTATTAATCACTTTTACATGCTACAAACTCCTAATATTCTTTCATACTTTTGTCCTTTTGCTCTCCTCCAAATAATTCAACTTTATTTCAACATATAACAATTTAATAGAAAGGTAATAAAATAGAGAAATAAAACATAACTCCTAGAATAGAAAAGCGAACAAAATACGTATGATCAAAAAAGTGCTAAACAATTAAAGGTTTGGAAAAACATGAAAACAACAACGATAAATGAAAAGGAACCTATCGGATAATGAGAGTATTGGGGGAGGAAAATAGTAGAAAGAATGATCATAACAAACAATAAACACAAAAACAAGTAGAAATAGTCAAGTGTAAAACATATTTTACATATAAAATAAAGTCAACGCAACTAGGACGAATATATATACTTATCTGTTCAATCATAAGCTCGCCTTGCAAACTTTTCTCCTTCAACTCTTCTCAATCTTTCAAAAGCAAACATCCATTCCACAAACAACTGAAATTAAAACACAATATAGGTTTGTCACGCACATAAATATGAAAATCTAAAGAACAACAACAAAAATAAGAGAAGAATGATGAGATAGTGGAGCAAAAGAACACATAACCCAAATCCATACCCCTAAGCCTTTAAACCTTAACTCTTAGCCCTTATCCCCGTAACCCCTACCCCTACCTCTAACACCTAAACCCCTAAACCTTAACCCAAAACACCTATAACTCTAATCCCCGAGCCCTATGGCCTAAACCTCTTTGAATTCTACGTTCTATTAATCACTTTTACATGCTACAAACTCCTAATATTCTTTCATACTTTTGTCCTTTTGCTCTCCTCCAAATAATTCAACTTTATTTCAACATATAACAATTTAATAGAAAGGTAATAAAATAGAGAAATAAAACATAACTCCTAGAATAGAAAAGCGAACAAAATACGTATTATCAAAAAAGTGCTAAACAATTAAAGGTTTGGAAAAACATGAAAACAACAACGATAAATGAAAAGGAACCTATCGGATAATGAGAGTATTGGGGGAGGAAAATAGTAGAAAGAATGATCATAACAAACAATAAACACAAAAACAAGTAGAAATAGTCAAGTGTAAAACATATTTTACATATAAAATAAAGTCAACGCAACTAGGACGAATATATATACTTATCTGTTCAATCATAAGCTCGCCTTGCAAACTTTTCTCCTTCAACTCTTCTCAATCTTTCAAAAGCAAACATCCATTCCACAAACTACTGAAATTAAAACACAATATAGGTTTGTCACGCACATAAATATGAAAATCTAAAGAACAACAACAAAAATAAGAGAAGAATGATGAGATAGTGGAGCAAAAGAACACATAACCCAAATCCATACCCCTAAGCCTTTAAACCTTAACTCTTAGCCCTTATCCCCGTAACCCCTACCCCTAACCTCTAACACCTAAACCCCTAAACCTTAACCCAAAACACCTATAACTCTAATCCCCGAGCCCTATGGCCTAAACCTCTTTGAATTCTACGTTCTATTAATCACTTTTACATGCTACAAACTCCTAATATTCTTTCATACTTTTGTCCTTTTGCTCTCCTCCAAATAATTCAACTTTATTTCCAACATATAACAATTTAATAGAAAGGTAATAAAATAGAGAAATAAAACATAACTCCTAGAATAGAAAAGCGAACAAAATACGTATTATCAAAAAAGTGCTAAACAATTAAAGGTTTGGAAAAACATGAAAACAACAACGATAAATGAAAAGGAACCTATCGGATAATGAGAGTATTGGGGGAGGAAAATAGTAGAAAGAATGATCATAACAAACAATAAACACAAAAACAAGTAGAAATAGTCAAGTGTAAAACATATTTTACATATAAAATAAAGTCAACGCAACTAGGACGAATATATATACTTATCTGTTCAATCATAAGCTCGCCTTGCAAACTTTTCTCCTTCAACTCTTCTTAATCTTTCAAAAGCAAACATCCATTCCACAAATACCTGAAATTAAAACACAATATAGGTTTGTCACGCACATAAATATAAAAATCAAAGAACAACAACAAAACATAATAAGAGACAAAAATAGGAGAAGAAAGATGAGCTAGTGGAGCAAAAGAAGCGAAAGAACAATAAACCCAAATCCTTATCCCTAAGCCTTTAAACCTTAACTCTTAGCCCATATCCCCGTAACCCCTACCCCTAACCTCTAACACCTATAACTCTAATCCCCGAGCCCTATGGCCTAAACCTCTTTGAATTCTGCGTTCTATTAATCTCTTTTACATGCTACAAACTCCTAATATTATTCCATACTTTGTCCTTTTGCTCTCCTCCAAATAATTCAACTTTCTTTCCAATATATAACAATTTAATAGAAAGGTAATAAAAAAAAGAAATAAAACAATATTTTAAGAATAGAAAAACGAACAAAATACATATTATCAAAAAAGTGCTAAACAATTAAAGGTTTGAAAAAACATGAAAACAACAACGATAAATGAAAAGGAACCTATCGGATAATGAGAGTATTGGGGGATGAAAATAATAGAAAGAATGATCATAACAAACAATAAACACAAAAACAAGTAGAAATAGTCAAGTGTAAAACATATTTTACATATAAAATAAAGTCAACGCAACTAGGACGAATATATATACTTATCTTTTCAATCATAAGCTCGCCTTGCAAACTTTTCTCCTTCAACTCTTCTCAATCTTTCAAAAGCAAACATCCATTCCACAAACAACTGAAATTAAAACACAAAATAGATTTGTCACGCACATAAATATGAAAATCTAAAGAACAACAACAAAATATAATAAGAGACAAAAATAGGAGAAGAAAGATGAGCTAGTGGAGCAAAAGAACACTAAACCCAAATCCTTATCCCCTAAGCCTTTAAACCTTAACTCTTAGCCCTTATCCCCGTAACCCCTACCCCTAACCTCTAACACCTAAACCCCTAAACCCCTAAACCTTAACCCAAAACACCTATAGCTCTAATCCCCGAGCCCTATGGCCTAAACCTCTTTGAATTCTACGTTCTATTAATCACTTTTACATGCTACAAACTCCTAATATTCTTTCATACTTTTGTCCTTTTGCTCTCCTCCAAATAATTCAACTTTATTTCCAACATATAACAATTTAATAGAAAGGTAATAAAATAGAGAAATAAAACATAACTCCTAGAATAGAAAAGCGAACAAAATACGTATTATCAAAAAAGTGCTAAACAATTAAAGGTTTGGAAAAACATGAAAACAACAACGATAAATGAAAAGGAACCTATCGGATAATGAGAGTATTGGGGGAGGAAAATAGTAGAAAGAATGATCATAACAAACAATAAACACAAAAACAAGTAGAAATAGTCAAGTGTAAAACATATTTTACATATAAAAGAAAGTCAACGCAACTAGGACGAATATATATACTTATCTGTTCAATCATAAGCTCGCCTTGCAAACTTTTCTCCTTCAACTCTTCTTAATCTTTCAAAAGCAAACATCCATTCCACAAATACCTGAAATTAAAACACAATATAGGTTTGTCACGCACATAAATATGAAAATCAAAAGAAAAACAACAAAACATAATAAGAGACAAAAATAAGAAAAGAAAGATGAGCTAGTGGAGCAAAAGAAGCGAAAGAACAATAAACCCAAATCCTTATCCCCTAAGCCTTTAAACCTTAACTCTTAGCCCTTATCCCCGTAACCCCTACCCCTAACCTCTAACACCTAAACCCCTAAACCTTAACCCAAAACACCTATAACTCTAATCCCCGAGCCCTATGGCCTAAACCTCTTTGAATTCTACGTTCTATTAATCTCTTTTACATGCTACAAACTCCTAATATTATTCCATACTTTGTCCTTTTGCTCTCCTCCAAATAATTCAAATTTCTTTCCAATATATAACAATTTAATAGAAAGGTAATAAAAAAAAGAAATAAAACAATTCCAAAAATAGAAAAGCGAACAAAATACATATTAACAAAAAAGTGCTAAACAATTAAAGGTTTGGAAAAACATGAAAACAACAACGATAAATGAAAAGGAACCTATCGGATAATGAGAGTATTGGGGGATGAAAATAATAGAAAGAATGATCATAACAAACAATAAACACAAAAACAAGTAGAAATAGTCAAGTGTAAAACATATTTTACATATAAAATAAAGTCAACGCAACTAGGACGAACATATATACTTATCTGTTCAACCATAAGCTCGCCTTGCAAACTTTTCTCCTTCAACTCTTCTTAATCTTTCAAAAGCAAACATCCATTCCACAAATACCTGAAATTAAAACACAATATAGGTTTGTCACGCACATAAATATGAAAATGTATATAACAACAACAAAACATAATAAGAGACAAAAATAGGAGAAGAAAGATGAGCTAGTGGAGCAAAAGAAGCGAAAGAACAATAAACCCAAATCCTTATCCCTAAGCCTTTAAACTTTAACTCCTAGCCCATATCCCCGTAACCCCTACCCCTAACCTCTAACACCTATAACTCTAATCCCCGAGCCCTATGGCCTAAACCTCTTTGAATTCTGCGTTCTATTAATCTCTTTTACATGCTACAAACTCCTAATATTGTTCCCTACTTTGTCCTTTTGCTCTCCTCCAAATAATTCAACTTTCTTTCCAATATATAACAATTTAATAGAAAGGTAATAAAAAAAAGAATAAAACATAATTCCTAGAATAGAAAAGCGAACAAAATACATATTATCAAAAAAGTGCTAAACAATTAAAGGTTTGAAAAAACATGAAAACAACAACGATAAATGAAAAGGAATCTATCGGATAATGAGAGTATTGGGGGATGAAAATAATAGAAAGAATGATCATAACAAACAATAAACACAAAAACAAGTAGAAATAGTCAAGTGTAAAACATATTTTACATATAAAATAAAGTCAACGCAACTAGGACGAATATATATACTTATCTTTTCAATCATAAGCTCGCCTTGCAAACTTTTCTCCTTCAACTCTTCTCAATCTTTCAAAAGCAAACATCCATTCCACAAACAACTGAAATTAAAACACAATATAGGTTTGTCACGCACATAAATATGAAAATCTAAAGAACAACAACAAAACATAATAAGAGACAAAAATAAGAGAAGAATGATGAGGTAGTGGAGCAAAAGAAGCAAAAGAACACTAAACCCAAATCCATATCCCCTAAGCCTTTAAACCTTAACTCTTAGCCCTTATCCCCGTAACCCCTACCCCTAACCTCTAACACCTAAACCCCTAAACCCCTAAACCTTAACCCAAAACACCTATAACTCTAATCCCCGAGCCCTATGGCCTAAACCTCTTTGAATTCTACGTTCTATTAATCACTTTTACATGCTACAAACTCCTAATATTCTTGCATACTTTTGTCCTTTTGCTCTCCTCCAAATAATTCAACTTTCTTTCCAACATATAACAATTTAATAGAAAGGTAATAAAAAAAAGAAATGAAACACAATTCCTAGAATAGAAAAGCGAACAAAATACATATTATCAAAAAAGTGCTAAACAATTAAAGGTTTGGAAAAACATAAAAAACAACAACGATAAATGAAAAGGAATCTATCGGATAATGAGAGTATTGGGGGATAAAAATAATAGAAAGAATGATCATAACAAACAATAAACACAAAAACAAGTAGAAATAGTCAAGTATAAAACATATTTTACATATAAAATAAAGTCAACACAACTAGGACGAATATATATACTTATCTTTTCAATCATAAGCTCCCTTGCAAACTTTTCTCCTTCAACTCTTCTTAATCTTTCAAAAGCAAACATCCATTCCACAAACAACTGAAATTAAAACAAAAAATAGATTTATCACGCACATAAATATGAAAATCAAAAGTAAAACAACAACAAAATATAATAAGAGACAAAAATAGGAGAAGAAAGATGAGCTAGTGGAGCAAAAGAAGCAAAAGAACAATAAACCCAAATCCTTATCCCCTAAGCCTTTAAACCTTAACTCTTAGCCCTTATCCCCGTAACCCCTACCCCTAACCTCTAACACCTAAACCCCTAAACCTTAACCCAAAATACCTAAAGCTCTAATCCCCGAGCCCTATGGCCTAAACCTCTTTGAATTCTACGTTCTATTAATCTCTTTTACATGCTACAAACTCCTAATATTCTTCCATACTTTGTCCTTTTGCTCTCCTCCAAATAATTCAACTTTCTTTCCAACATATAACAATTTAATAGAAAGGCAATAAAAAAAAGAAATAAAACATAATTCCTAGAATAGAAAAAGCGAACAAAATACATATTATCAAAAAAGTGCAAAACCATTAAAGGTAAAGAAAACATGAAAACAACAAGGACAAATAAAAAAGAACTAATCGGATAATGAGAATGTTGGGGGATGAAAATAATAAAAAGAATGATCATAACAAACAAAAATAAAAACAAGTAGAAATAGTCAAGTGTAAAACATATTTTAAATATAAAATAAAGTCAACGCAACTAGGACGAAAAATATACTTATCTTTTCAATCATAAGCTCGCCCTGCAAACTTTTCTCCTTCAACTCTTCTTAATCTTTCAAAAGCAAACATCCATTCCACAAAAAACTGAAATTAAAAAACAAAATAGATTTGTCACGCACACAAATATGAAAATCTCAGAAACAACAACAAAATATAATAAGAGACAAAAATAGGAGAAGAAAGATGAGCTAGTGGAGCAAAAGAAGCAAAAGAAGCAAAAGAACACAAACCCAAATCTTTATCCCATAAGCCTTTAAACAATAACTCTTAGCCCTTATCCCCGTAACCCCTACCCCTAACCTCTAACACCTAAACCCCTAAACCTTAACCCAAAACACCTATAGCTCTAATCCCCGAGCCCTATGGCCTAAACCTCTTTGAATTCTACTTTCTATTAATCTTTTACACCTGCTACAAACTCCTAATATTCTTCATACTTTGTCCTTTTGCTCTCCTCCAAATAATTCAAATTTCTTTCCAACATATAACAATTTAATAGAAAGATAATAAAAATAAGAAATAAAACAAAATTTCTATAATAGAAAAACGAACAAAATACATATTCTCAAAGAAGTGAAAAACCATTAAAGGTAAAGAAAACATGAAAACAACAAGGACAAATGAAAAAGAACTAATCGGATAATGAGAATGTTGGGGGATGAAAATAATAAAAAGAATGATCATAACAAACAAGAAATACAAAAACAAGTAGAAATAGTCAAGTGTAAAACATATTTTAAATATAAAATAAAGTCAACGCAACTAGGACGAAAAGCTATACTTATCTTTTCAATCATAAGCTCGCCCTGCAAACTTTTCTCCTTCAACTCTTCTTAATCTTTCAAAAGCAAACATCCATTCCACAAAAAACTGAAATTAAAAAAAAAATAGATTTGTCACGCACACAAATACGAAAATCTCATAAACAACAACAAAATATAATAAGAGACAAAAATAGGAGAAGAAAGATGAGCTAGTGGAGCAAAAGAAGCAAAAGAACACTAAACCCAAATCCATACCCTAAGCCTTTAAACCTTAACTCTTAGCCCTTATCCCCGTAACCCCTACCCCTAACCTCTAACACCTAAACCCCTAAACCCCTAAACCCCTAAACCTTAACCCAAAACACCTATAGCTCTAATCCCCGAGCCCTATGGCCTAAACCTCTTTGAATTCTACGTTCTATTAATCACTTTTACATGCTACACAAACTCCTTATATTCTTCCATACTTTTGTCCTTTTGCTCTCCTCCAAATAATTCAACTTTCTTTCCAACATATAACAATTTAATAGAAAGGTAATAAAAAAAAGAAATGAAACATAATTCCTAGAATTGAAAAGCGAACAAAATACATATTATCAAAAAAGTGCTAAACAATTAAAGGTTTGGAAAAACATACAAACAACAACGATAAATAAAAAGGAATCTATCGGACAATGAGAGTATTGGGGGATAAAAATAATAGAAAGAATGATCATAACAAACAATAAACACAAAAACAAGTAGAATAAGTATAAAACATATTTTACATATAAAATAAAGTCAACGCAACTAGGACGAATATATATACTTATCTTTTCAATCATAAGCTCCCCTAGCAAACTTTTCTCCTTCAACTCTTCTTAATCTTTCAAAAGCAAACATCCATTCCACAAACAACTGAAATTAAAACAAAAAATAGATTTGTCACGCACATAAATATGAAAATCAAAAGTATAACAACAACAAAATATAATAAGAGACAAAAATAGGAGAAGAAAGATGAGCTAGTGGAGCAAAAGAAGCAAAAGAACAATAAACCCAAATCCTTATCCCCTAAACCTTTCAACATTAACTCTTAGCCCTTATCCCCGTAACCCCTACCCCTAACTTCTAACACCTAAACCCCTAAACCTTAACCCAAAACACCTATAGCTCTAATCCCCGAGCCCTATGGCCTAAACCTCTTTGAATTCTACTTTCTATTAATCTCTTTCACCTGCTACAAACTCCTAATATTCTTCCATACTTTGTCCTTTTGCTCTCCTCCAAATAATTCAAATTTCTTTCCAACATATAACAATTTAATGAAAAATAATAAAAATAAGAAATAAAACAAAATTTCTAAAATAGAAAAACGAACAAAATACATATTATCAAAGAAGTGCAAAACCATTAAAGGTAAAGAAAACATGAAAACAACAAGGACAAATAAAAAAGAACTATCGGATAATGAGAATGTTGGGGGATGAAAATAATAAAAAGAAGGATCATAACAAACAAGAAACATAAAAACAAGTAGAAATAGTCAAGTGTAAAACATATTTTACATATAAAATAAAGTCAACGCAACTAGGACGAAAAGATATACTTATCTTTTCAATCATAAGCTCGCCTTGCAAACTTTTCTCCTTCAACTCTTCTTAATCTTTCAAAAGCAAGCATCCATTCCACAAACAACTGAAATTAAAAAACAAAATAGATTTGTCACGCACACAAATATAAAAATCTCAGGAACAACTACAAAATATAATAAGAGACAAAAATAGGAGAAGAAAGATGAGCTAGTGGAGCAAAAGAAGCAAAAGAACACTAAACCCAAATCTTTATCCCCTAAGCCTTTAAACCTTAACTCTTAGCCCTTATCCCCGTAACCCCTACCCCTAACCTCTAACACCTAAACCCAAAAACCCAAAACACCTATAACTCTAATCCCCGAGCCCTATGGCCTAAACCTCTTTGAATTCTACGTTCTATTAATCTCTTTTACAAGCTACAAATTGCTAATATTCTTCCATGTTTTGTCCTTTTGCTCCCCACCAAATAATTCAAATTTCTTTCCAACATATAACAATTTAATAGAAAGATAATAAAAAAAAAATAAAACATAATTTCTATAATAGAAAAGTGAACAAAATACATATTCTCAAAGAAGTGCTAAACAATTAAAGGTTAAGAAAACATGAAAACAACAACGATAAATGAAAAAGGACAAATCGGATAATTAGAATGTTGGGGGATGAAAATAATAAAAAGAATGATCATAACAAACAAGAAACATAAAAACAAGTAGAAATAATAAAGTGTAAAACATAATTTACATATAAAATAAAGCCAACGCAACTAGGACGAAAAGATATACTTATCTTTTCAATCATAAGCTCGCCTTGCAAACTTTTCTCCTTCAACTCTTCTTAATCTTTCAAAAGCAAACATCCATTCCACAAACAACTGAAATTAAAAAACAAAATAGATTTGTCACGCACACAAATATGAAAATCTCAGGAACAACAACAAAATATAATAAGAGACAAAAATAGGAGAAGAAAGATGAGCTAGTGGAGCAAAAGAAGCAAAAGAACACTAAACCCAAATCTTTATACCATAAGCCTTTAAACCTTAACTCTTAGCCCTTATCCCCGTAACCCCTACCCCTAACCTCTAACACCTAAACCCCTAAACTTTAACCCAAAACACCTATAACTCTAATCCCCGAGCCCTATGGCCTAAACCTCTTTGAATTCTACGTTCTATTAATCTATTTTACATGCTACAAACTTCTAATATTCTTCCATACTTTGTCCTTTTGCTCTCCTCCAAATAATTCAACTTTCTTTCCAACATATAACAATTTAATAGAAAGGTAATAAAAAAAAAGAAATGAAACACAATTCCTAGAATTGAAAAGCGAACAAAATACATATTATCAAAAAAGTGCTAAACAATTAAAGGTTTGGAAAAACATAAAAAACAACAACGATAAATGAAAAGGAATCTATCGGACAATGAGAGTATTGGGGGATAAAAATAATAGAAAGAATGATCATAACAAACAATAAACACAAAAACAAGTAGAAATAGTCAAGTATAAAACATATTTTACATATAAAATAAAGACAACACAACTAGGACGAATATATATACTTATCTTTTCAATCATAAGCTCCCCTTGCAAACTTTTCTCCTTCAACACTTCTTAATCTTTCAAAAGCAAACATTCATTCCACAAACAACAGAAATTAAAACAAAAAATAGATTTATCACGCACATAAATATGAAAATCAAAAGTAAAACAACAACAAAATATAATAAGAGACAAAAATAGGAGAAGAAAGATGAGCTAGTGGAGCAAAAGAAGCAAAAGAACAATAAACCCAAATCCTTATCCCCTAAGCCTTTAAACCTTAACTCTTAGCCCTTATCCCCGTAACCCCTACCCCTAACCTCTAACACCTAAACCCCTAAACCTTAACCCAAAATACCTAAAGCTCTAATCCCCGAGCGCTATAGCCTAAACCTCTTTGAATTCTACGTTCTATTAATCTCTTTTACATGCTACAAACTCTTAATATTCTTCCATACTTTGTCCTTTTGCTCTCCTCCAAATAATTCAACTTTCTTTCCAACATATAACAATTTAATAGAAAGATGATAAAAAAAAGAAATAAAACATAATTCCTAGAATAGAAAAAGCGAACAAAATACATATTATCAAAAAAGTGCTAAACAATTAAAGGTTTGGAAAAACATGAAAACAACAACAATAAATGAAAAGGAACCTATCGGATAATGAGAGTATTAAGGGATGAAAATAATAGAAAGAATGATCATAACAAACAATAAACACAAAAACAAGTAGAAATAGTCAAGTGTAAAACATATTTTACATATAAAATAAAGTCAACGCAACTAGGACGAATATATATACTTATCTTTTCAATCATAAGCTCGCCTTGCAAACTTTTCTCCTTCAACTCTTCTCAATCTTTCAAAAGCAAACATCCATTCCACAAACAACTGAAATTAAAACACAATATAGGTTTGTCACGCACATAAATATGAAAATCTAAAGAACAACAACAAAACATAATAAGAGACAAAAATAAGAGAAGAATGATGAGGTAGTGGAGCAAAAGAAGCAAAAGAACACTAAACCCAAATCCATATCCCCTAAGCCTTTAAACCTTAACTCTTAGCCCTTATCCCCTACCCCTAACCTCTAACACCTAAACCCCTAAACCTTAACCCAAAACCCAAAAGTCATAAGCCCCTAGCCCTAAGGCCTAAACCCTCTTTGAATTCTATGTTCTATTAGTATCTTGTACATGCTACAAACTCCTAATGTTCTTTCCTGATTTATCCTTTTGCTCCCCCTTCAAAGAATTCAATTTTGTTTCCTACATTCAACAATTTAGCAGAAAGATAATAAAAAAATATATATATAATTTCTATAATAAAAAAAAGAACAAAATACATAATATCAAATAAATGCTAAGCACTTCAAGGTTAGGTAAAATATGAAAACAACAACGAAAAATGAAAATGACCCTTTCGGTTAATGAGAGTGTTGGACGATAAAAATAATTGAAAGAATGATCACAACAAACAAGAAAAACAAAAACAAGTAGGAATAGTTAAATGTAAAACATATTTTATACATAAAAGAAATTCAACGGAAGTAGGACGAATAGATACACTTATCTTTTCAATCATAAGCTTGCTTTGCAAACTTATCTCATTCAACTCTTCTTAATCCTTGATAAGCAAACATCAATTCCACAAACAACTGAAATCAAAACACAAAATAGATTTGTTACGCACATAAATATAAAAATCTAAAGAATAACAAAAAACAATAAGAAACAAAAATATGAGAAGAATGATGAGGAGGTGAAGCAAAAGAACAATAAACCCAAATCTTTATCCCCTAAACCGCTATACCTTAACTCTTAGCCCTTGTCCCCGCAACCCCCTACCCCTAACCTCTAACACCTAAACTCCTAAACCTTAACCCAAAACACCAAATGCCCTAAGCCCCAAGCTCTATGGCCTAAACCTCTTTGAATTCTATGTTCTACTAATATCTTCTACATGCTACAAACTCATAATGTTCTTCCATGCTTTATCCTTTTGCTCCCCTCCAAATAATTAAACTTTGTTTCCAACATATAACAATTTAATAGAACGATAATAAAAAAAAAGAAATAAAACATAAGTTCTATAAGCAAACATCTATTCCACAAACAACTGAAATCAAAACACAAAATAGATTTATTAGGCACATAAATATGAAAATCTAAAGAACAACAAAAAACAATCAGAGAAAAAAATAGAAGAAGAATGATGAGAAGGTGGAGCAAAAGAACAATAAACCCAAATCCCTATCCCCTAAACCTCTAAACCTTTAACTCTTAGCCCTTGTCCCCGCAACCCCCTACCCCTAACCTCTAACATCTAAACCCCAAAAGCCATAAGCCCCAAGCCCTAAACCCTCTTTGAATTCTATGTTCTATTAGCATCTTCTACATGCTACAAACTTCTAATGTTCTTCCATGCGTTATCCTTTTGTTCTCTCTCCAAATAATTCAATTTTCTTTCCAACATTTAACAATTTAATAGAAAGATAATAAAAAAAGAAATAAAACATAATTTCTATAATACAAAAGCGAACAAAATACATATTATCGAAGAAATGCTAAGCACTTAAAGGTTAGGTAAAACATGAAAATAACAACGAAAAATGAAAAGAAACCTATCGGATAATGAGAGTGTTGGGGGATAAAAACCATAGAAAGAATGATCATAATAAACAAGAAACACAAAAACAAGTAGAAATAGTCAAGTGTAAAACATATTTTACATATAAAAGAAAGTCAACGAAACTTGGACGAATAAGTATACTTATCTTTTCAATCATAAGCTCGCTTTGCAAACTTATCTAGTTCAACTCTTCTTAATCTTTCATAAGTAAACATCCATTCTACAAACAACTGAAATCAAAACACAAAATAGATTTGTTACGTACATAAATATCAAAATCTAAATAAACAACAAGAGACAAAAATAGGAGGAAAATGATGAGGAGGTGAAGCAAAAGAAGCAAAATAACAATAAACCCAAATCTCTAATCCCTAAACCTTAACTCTTAGCCCTTATCCCCGTAACCCCTACCCCAAACCTCTAACCCCTAAACCTTGACCCACAACCCAAAAAACTTTAAGTCCGAAGCCCTAAGGCCTAAATCCTCTTTGAATTCTATGTTTTTTTAGTATCTTCTACATGCTACAAACTCCTAATGTTCTTCCATGCGTTATCCTTTTGCTCTCTTTTCAAATAATTCAATTTTGTTTCAAACATTTAACAATTTAATAGAAAGAAAATAGAAAAATAAATAAAATATAATTTCTATGATAGAAAAAATATTATCAAATAAATGCTAAGCACTTAAAGGTTAGGTAAAACATTAATAAGGAGGCGAACTGCAATCAAGCAAAGAGAGGATAATAAATGGCAAATGAAACACTTATGTATCCTATAGCCTAGGAATTAGAGATATACAGATATTTGTGTGTGTGTGTGTGTATATGATACCAACAACTCATGCAATACGGCGTTCCCTCCTTCAGAAGACTAACAGTTTGCCAAAAAGTGTTTTGTTTCCATGACGTGAGTAATTGGTAGATTCTACATACAAGTTTGGAAAATTAAGGCGAAGAAGATGGTCATTTCAGCTTCTTACTAAAGTCAGATAGCCCAAGAAGGCGAATTCTGGGAATGTTAGCAGCTTTTGCTCTCTCTTTCTGAGTGTTGTATGCCCAGTCCCCTACTTCAAAGAAACTCAGATCAGCAACCAAACCAACCATACCACAACAATAAAGAGGGAGAAAACCCAAGGGAAGAACTAGGATGCACATTTGGCGGAGTAATGGGAGCCAAAAAAAACCAGAAATCACCCTATTATAGGGGAAACTAATATGTGAACAGCACAGTAGACATAATACAATAGCTGATTAGAAAAAAGTAGACGTATTAAAAGGAAATAAATACACAAACAATACCTTAAACAATACAATAGACTTTTACCAAATGTAGACTATGGGCGTATTTGTGTGTGCATATATACCTTCTCAGAATCCTGGCAGATAGTGTGGCGAACACGGAACATTGCCGCAAGCATGGATTCTGGCTCCTGCTGAGTCCGTGTATCAACCGTCATGCAAAACTTTTTTCCTCCTGTGAGTTAAAAAACAATTTAGTTCAAAAACTTATTTAGTCTTCACCAAAACTCATTTACAAGTTGACAATTTCATGCCTTAAAACGCATAATCAGTTAAATTTGTGCATCTGAACTGTCTCCCTCTGTTAGTGTGGTAAACCTTTCATCATTTGATCATGATTCGTTAAGGTTCCAACTACCGAAAAAATCGATCTATACACGCGCACAGATGGAGAGAGAGAATTGAAGAAAGAAAAAAATCAGAGGAATTGAAGAAAGAAAACAATCTGTGAAAATAAATTCAAGAAACACAACAATCAGCAAAAAGAAATTCAAGAAACAAAATAAATGAGTTGACACCGCAAGACAGGGATAAGAATAGGAAACCAGCTCTTTACTTATGAATGAGAGACAAACAACAAATTCTTATTTTCAAGAAAATAGAAATATTTAAGCACTAAAAGCGATTGAACGAAACCCTAAGAATCCAATTTAATACGAAAAGATCAATTAATAACCCGAACAAAAAGGAACAACAGATAACAAAAGATTTCAGAAATCTTTAATCCACTCACCTTTCAAACGAGTTAGGGCCATTAGAGAAAGCAACAGATAAAGAAAGCCGAGCGAGCAGAACATCTCCATAAATTATTTGGCAATGGCGGCAGAACCGTTTCTTTCGAGGAAGAAACCCCAGATCATTGGGCAAGGTGGTCCGCTTCAACGACCAGATGGGGCTATGGGCTCATCAGACCCTACGGAGAAGGCGAAGTCCCCCAATCGGCGATCAAATCCGATGGCCATCAATGTCACTGGGCCCAACGGAGTCCCCGTCGACAAGCCCAGGGGTGGTGGTCCCAGAGGTGGCCGCGGTGGTTATGGGTTTGGTAGTGTGGCAGCGGCGGTGACAATTGGTACCGCGGCGGTGGTAATCGGAGGAATGGTAATTGGTACAGCGGCGGTCTCGGCCGTTGCAGGGTGAGTGAGCTCCTGTTTGAGAGAAACGAAGAGGGAGGTTTCCAGAGAGAGAGGCGGATGTTTCAAAAAAGAGAGAGGCGGTTGGTTTTTTTTTCCGTTGGGAATTGGGAGTGTATCAAGCTATATTTATAGGGCGGGTGGACGCTGATAATGGGTGATTAGATTTTATTAAATTAACACAAATTAACCTTTAGTTTCATTACATTAACTTTAAATTAGTATTCAATTTTATCTAATCAACATGAAATTAACCTTAAGTTATGTCAAATTAATTTTTAATTTTATTTTATTCAATTAATATTCAATTTTGTGAATTAACACCGAATTTAATATTTAATTGTATCAATTTAAAATTTAATTTTATTAAATTAATATTCAATTTCATCAAATTGATGTTAGTTTATTAATTCACTAATGTTATTGAGACATAATTTATGAACATAATGAATTGTGATCAATTTATGATAGTGGAATGTATTTACACTAATGCTATTGGGACATAATTTGTGGACATAATGAGTTGTCACAAATGAAATGACAGTGAATTATATTTAATGATGGGTCTCATTGCAGCATTAAATGAATTTATTATTATTTCATTGGTGACAACTTATTGTGTCTCCAAATTATGTCCCAATAGCATTGCTCATGTATTTAATGGTGAGACCTCAGTATTAAATGCATTTCACTATCACTCCATTGGTCGCAATAACATTGCTCTTATTAATTTAGCATCAAATTTATGTTTAATTTCATCAATCGACAATAAATTGACACTAAATTAATAGTCAATTTTATTTTATCAAGATAACACCTTCTTAATATTCAATTTCATTATATGGTGGTGTAATCTTGTTCTGTTTAGAGAGCTAAGAGTAAGTATCGTAATTCGTAAGGAAATATGCAGTCACATCATACTTTTTTTATTGTTAGTAACGAGAGTGATGATAAGGTAGTTCGTGAAATACATATACAAAAATCAGAGGGCATGTCAATGAAATATGATCAAAATCCAAGGAGTGTTAGTTGAATATGTTAAGCCTCCTGTCCATTTGAATTTGTAAGTATGAATAGTTGTTTGCTTGTGTTGTTGACCCTCGTGCAAGTCAAGGTTTCACGTGATGGAGGATAGTAAGAGATCTCGTATGTCACATCAAATAATTACGTTCGTCTAGAGTGTTTTCTATACTCAAAGGTCACTCTACCCATAGCCAATTGATTTTGAATTAGATGCTTTGACAGTGGACTCTTTTCAAAATTTTGCTTTATTAAATTTGTTTTTCATATTTTCGGGGTGAGAAATTTTCTCTTGAAATTTCTTGGGATGGAAAGTGAGAATATGTTGCTGGTCATTGCTAAAGTGTGGAGTTTAACAACCTTTAATTCGTAGTGGGGTGATTGAACTGCTTTCAATTTGCGTTTTGATATATTTGATTTTGATCCGATATGATATATATTAAGTCAATACTCAATTTTTGATAGATTTTGTGATTCCTATTCTTTTTGAATTTACAATTCTCTATCTCTAGTGATTTCCTTAGATGTTTAAGTTATTTCTACCATGATCAAAATGTGGTGATATACCTATTTTTATACACTAATAATGCACCACGTGCGTTGTACGTGAATAATTTTTATATACAAAATATTAATAAAAAGTATTAGGTATATATGTACCTACATTGAATATTATTTCAAGTTTATCAAAATTATATTTTATTGCTCGTATTATATTATATAATTTGAAAATATTGTTTGTTCTCAACGATTCATTGTTTTAAGTATAAAAAAAAGATAAAAATAATTTATTTGAAATTCATTTGATTATATTTCAACTTATAATTCATTGAATAAAATAAAAAAAACGTGTAATATTCTTATTAATGCTTACTATAATTAGTTAGGGTAATACGGATAAAATATATGATTAATAACACTTTGGTTCTCTAAAGTTTGCACTTTTTGTTAGTTTAGTCCTCGGTATATAAATTTTATCAATTTAGTTCCTAAAATATTTAATTCTTATTTAAATGGTCCTTAACCAGATGGTCAATTAAGTTTTTTGACGAAAATAACCACATGTTATTCCGTCAAATAGTATCACCTGATCACTTTTATAAAAAACTTAACAAGTTGTCTGCATATAGATCATTTAAACACTAACTAAATACTTTGAGGACCAAATTAATAAAATTGATATAATGAATACCAAATTAACAAAACATGCATATTTTAGGCACTAAAAGTGCTATTCACCTTAAAATATAATATACTACTTTATAATATATATTTTAAAAGAATATTAAAATTCTAAAATTCAAGTTTTACTTAAAAATACAATATAATTTTTTTATATAAACTCTTAATAAAATATGAAAAGTTTATTGTAATTGAAGAATTATGTTGATTTAATATAAATTATTTTTAAAAAATTACGTAAAAGATTATTTTTTATCTTAAAAATTAAATGGTTGAAATTTTGGATGAAAGAAATACACATATGTAAGGATAATATTATCCTTATATTTAAAATGAGTAATATTAAATTGATAAAGTTTTTTTTTTCTTCTTAAAATTGAACATTTTATTAAAAATTATAGTGATGCATATATGTTTTAAAGGTATCGTAGTCAATTAAAATGTTTCATAGATACTGATATTTATACATAGTAAATAAAGAATTAAAAGAGATATTAGGGGTAATTTGGAGATTTAAACATATAAGTATATGATGACAATTTAGATATTCAAATATTGAAGGATAGTGTGGTATTTAAAATATTTTATAAGAGTAAAATAGTGAATAAATTTTTTTTTATGGTATGACAAAAGTTTCATTCTGTATTAGTAGTATAGATGGCAAAAAAAATACATATATATAGTCATAATGTTATCTATAAATTTGAAAAAGGTATGATTTATTGATAAAGTTTTTGAACACTTTATTGAAAACTATAATTATGCATATATTTTTTGAAGAGTAATGTAGTCAGTTAATTTTTTTTTTTATAGATATTGATATTTATACAATGATAATAGAGAAGTAAAAGAAATGCTATAGGGTAAATTGGAGATTTAAATACATAAGGACGTGATTGTAATTTAGATATATAACTATGGAAAGATAATATGGTAATTAAATTTTTTTATAAGTGTAAAATAGAGAATAAAAATTTTTTCACTTAAGATACTTTTATTAGTAGTATAGATATGTGAATGTATTCTTGGGAAGTGATCTATTGGGAGTAGCTGGATTTTTTTTTCAAACAAATCAACACTTTATTTCATTTCTAAAAAATTATTACAAGGAAGAAAATGTAGACAGATCTGCCTCCATAACAACCCAACTCCAAAAATTTACAAAGAACTATCCACATTTTACAAAGAATGAGAAAAAATCAAAGAATTATTGATTCTCAAAACTGGTATTCCTCTCTCGTTTTGAACCATCAACATCCTCCCCGTGCTTGGCATCGTGTCCATCGCAGAAAAAACAGTAGAAGCTCTCACCTGCACTGTCTGCTTGGAAAGAAAGAACTAGATTCTACCAAATGCTTTTTGTGTTTTAATTTATGTCATTTTACTTAATATGCACTGTTCATCAACATTTTTGATGTTGTGACGAAGGAAACCGAGTAAATTGTTCATCAATTTTTTTCGAAGCCATTGGGTTTCGTTGTAATGTTTGATGGTTTCCTATTGGGTGTTTCATTTCTAAATTTTTTTTGTGGCTATTGATTTTTTTTCCTTGGAGCCATTCTGCTTCAATTTTTTGTGGTCTTGCAGCGGTGGTTCAACTAAATTAAGAGTGTTATTCTTTGTGTTCATTGGGTGACTAATTCAATATTGTATCACAAAAAAATGTTATACCATAATTAACCATCGAATGATGATGTCTTTCATATGCAAAACCATCTTTTATGCCTCTACGAGTTAGATATACGGACCATTACATAGTTGACGGCCTGTTAAGTTTTTTTTTTTTAACTTGATAGGGGGTAGATGAAGCTAGGACAATAGGCAATTTATTTGCATAATAAAATTATTTAGGTCCCTATAAGTGGTAATGTTTTTTATTTCTATTTTGGTCAGGAAATGCATTGGTTATACAAGGAGTAGTTGTCATGTTAAGGCTTTTATATCCTTATTTCTTATTTATTCAACTACCTGAGCACTATTTCGATTCGGCACTACTTGGGTTTAGTAAACTAGGCAAGTGGGCATAAGTGTGATTTTGTGTTTTTGTTTGGTGAATGTGAACTAATTTCGTACATTGTTTTTAGGATTTGTTTGGTCTGATTAGAATTGTTGATTGTTTTGGTTGAGGTTTGAAATGCTAAATTTGGGTTTTTGACGGAAATGCTATGACGAATTTTTTGTTTAAGGGTTGCATGTATTCATTTGTTTACCAATATCCATACATGATGATATCAAGGTTTGCACAAGTACCATTGTTCTCCTCGGACCATTGGTAAGGGCATTGAGTACTAGTAATGTGACGACTTGTATAAAAATTAATCACCAATACGCTAATTAGGTCATCAATTATGATTCTATATAACTTAGGGTTACTTTTAAAAATTTTAAATAAATAAATGGACTTCAAATATGAATTCTTTATGTGAAAACAAGTCGAATGACTTTAATATATGTCATATTTCATGTTAAAATAAAAAGGTCATAGTGTCTTAGTGATATATTTGTAACACCTCGCATAAATCTCATTTCAAACTAATGTCATTCTTTTCTTTCTTCATGAGCGTCTTTATATATTTTTTGAATTTTCATGTTAAAAAGATTTAACATGTATAATTTCGTTGTTATTGCAATAGATTTTTTTATTGCTTCAATTGATAATTTTGGATTTAATATTACTACTATGTTGCTGCAATTATTGATAAAATGGTTATACTGAAGCATGAATGCGACGTGATTGTGACACCCCAAATTCATGGGGTCCGTTAATTTCCCATCAACCCACGGAATGCCCGTGGATACCGTATAACTCGATATCGTATCGTTGTGTCCCATTTATCGGGATCCATAATTTAACGAAATCCGGGCAGAGTCTCCTTTGTACAGGAAGCTCTACCCCAAAACACAATCTGTGCAATCAACATTTACATGACCCATCCGAGGTCCAATATAATACCATAACCACACAGGGTCTATTTTATACATAAAACTTGACCACACCGGATCCAATCATCATATTTATATCAAAATATGCAAGGTTATATTAAAACAGTCCATATATACTCTATTACAATTCCTTTACACATTACATGCTAAAATTTAATTACAAATTTACTTTTACAAAAAAAAATGGATTGGAAGCCACAAGTCGACTTTTCTTCAACCATGTGACCCTGATTGTGAGCAGTCCATTGGTGCATGACCCACACCTGAAATGTTTCCCGTATAGGGTGAGCCAATGCCCAGTAGAATAATCCCTACAGAGGCTACTCATCACCTAAAATGCATATGCAATGTATAAATGCAACATTTCACAACAAGTATTCCCTCTAACAATAACATATAATACAATGTTGGAAAATCATGATGCCATGCCAAGTAATGAGATGAAACTCACCCATGCATGCTATCCCGAGCCCACACCGACTCCCACAACACAATACGACACTTACGTGTAAAACAAACGTCTTTGATGAAACACATCCAAAGATCATTTTGAAATCAACCATATGTCATAAAACTAATTCATTCTTGGATGTTTCCCATCAAATGAATAATTTATATTTCAAAATCATGTGCCTTTATGGGGTATCGGATTCAGGAATCGCACCTCCGGCTCCGTACGCCGTTACACTTTTCTGGAATTTCACCGCCGGTAAGTGTATGAACCAAGTGGTCGGGTTTTTCACCCGAGGGAGTGTCTAGCCCTACTTGCTATACCCGACACAAGTTTTCTTATGCATGTCACCGTGCGACTCCGTAGGACGTTCCATCCCACTTTCCCGAGCCTACCATCAAGTACCAATGTTGGTGTTGATCACCCCATGCAACCCTACACCCACACTCATGCATGTAGCCCATGAATGTGATGTTAATTCCATGTCCATATTGCAATGCATGCCAAATGACAATTTTTAAATATCATTGTATACCATGACAATTAATATCATTTGCATATAATCACATAACCATTTCAAGTTCAATATATCCAAGAGCATATATCAACACTCCATCAACTTGATAACACATAATACATGCTAATATTACATTTAATTCACAAGGCATAATATAAAACACAAAGCATGCCCACATGATCCCAATTTCCAAGGGATTACATAAATACTTCCATATACCAAAATCAAGCCAAGATTTTATATGGATCATTCAAACAAAATAAAAATCAGAATATATGATTTTTATATAACCAATTATCTAAACATTCAAGAAATCACAAACTAGCACTTTCTAACTACCAATTCACACTATAATTGATCCTACCCATTTCCATAGCACCAATCATAATGGAAAAATATTAGAAATACCCAAAACAGCCCACATGAACCCTATGGACACCTTAGGTTAGAAATAGGTCCGAGTAGGAGGAACCCTACCTCTTGAAGCGTAAAGAATTTGTAGGAAGCCTCAAGAACAAGATTGAAGTCCAAAGCTTAGATTTTTCCAAAATCCTCCCTTTGAATCTTCGGTGAAAATCATTGTTTTTGGTACCCACGCGTAGCTCTCGTCGCGTAGATCGACTTTAATTCTTGGCCCGATGGAACTCCGAGAATCGGCAAAAGAAAGCTTGAAGAATTATATTTTTTTCTTCTTTGCTCTTGGGTTTGATCCAGCCGGCCAAATGAAGAGCAAATATCTGATTTTTCAGATATTTGCCCACTTTTATATTTTCTAAACACTTGGCCCTCGTCGCGCCAAGTGTCGTCCTTTGTTCGGATCCGTTTTCATCCCGAAACGATTAAATTTCGTACCGATTTAAGTTCAAAATATTTTATATGAAATTTATTTAAAATATTTTTCAAATTTTCAAATTTTTATAAAAATTTCATTTTTAGGGGTCATCGAACACCCGTCACCTCGAAAAACGTAAAAAATCTGATTATCTCAAAATTCGACGAAATTTGTCTGGGTAACTAGATTTGGTGAGACGAATCCAACGGTGAGGTCCGTTTCATCATCCGAGGTCTATAAAAATACCAGTTTTTTTTAACCCACACTATAATGGCAAATTACCATTTTACCATTTTTTTCAGAAAAAGTTAAAATTTTTCCCGGGTTTCACATTCTTCCTCCCTTAAAAGAATTTCGTCCCCGAAATTCACATACACATGCACATACAATCACATGCATATACAACAGTCAATTAATGCTAAATGACCAGAAGAATGTACCTCCATCCTCGAACAAGAAAGGATAACTAGTACGGACAGTGTCCTCGCGCTCCCATGTCGCCTCCTCTACTCCTCGATGCTGCCACAGTACCTTCACTAGCCGCACAGTCTTGCCTCGCAAAACCTGTTCCCGGCTATCCATGATGCGCACCGGTCCCTCCTCGAAAGTCCCATCAGCATCAACAACAAGCTCTCCCCAATCCACCACATGAGTCGGATGTGGGGTGTACTTCCGAAGCATAGAGACATGGAATACTGCATGAACATGCGATGCTAGATTGCCGCAAAAGCAAACGGGAAGAAGAAGATAAAATGGGAAAACAGGCGTATAGCCCTAAGGAGGAAGGGAAACAGAAAACTGGGATTTTGAAGAAAGGTCAAGACCTCAAGGGGAAGGAAAAGGAATGGCAGAAAGTTACAAGAAAAGGGGGTCCCAAAGTAACCGTGGAGGAGGGTCACCAAGTTCCTAATAGTTTATTGTATCCTAATGGCTTAAGTGAAGAAGGAGTTATTGCGGCTAATAAATTCAATGTGCTAAACGGGGATCATTCGGGCAAGGATGTAGGAGAGGAGGAAAATGCTGAAATGGAGAATCATAACGGTACTCCAATAATTGAAAATAGCACCACTGGAGGATTAGAAGCAAAAGAAAAAGAGGACTTGTCCCTCTCAACGTCTAATCATGAAGGAATTCAAGGAGTAGGAGTGGAAAATGAAATGTCTTCAAATGCAAGAAGTCCATCACGGAGCTTTGAGGGCATGAAGGTCTACGAGGTTATCGGCACTCCCTCTCAAACTCAGGGGACAGGGCCTGATGAGGTGCAGCAAACGGTTGGTATAATAGTGTGATTATTGAATAAACAATCTCTTTCTTCTACCTCTTCTTCCTTCCTTGTGGATCATTCATACGAGCCTAGAGGAAAACAAATTTGCACCGTAGATGATGATAATGGGCTGATAAGGGACAAAGAGCCACCAGACAAGGGCTTTTACTCTGACCAAGAAAGCTCAGAGAACTAGGCTGATTTAAGTGAGGCTGCCTTTGGTCCAATGGTACTCCTTGCCTTGTGAAAGCTTTGCCTTCTTGAGGTCAAGGGTTCAAGTCCCCCTTCCCCCTTACCTCCCCAAAAAAAAAAAAAAGTGAGACTGCTGCTGATGATGAAATTCAGGGAATGATCCTGCTTAATCAAGTTTTAGAGAACATTTCTAACTCCAATACTGGGGGTAGTCCCAGAGGTAATGCTGAAACCACTTCTTTATGATGAATTTTATTATGTGGAATGTAAGGGGAGCTGGGAAAGAAAGCTTAAGAAGCAGATTAAAGAAATTGATTGTGATGAACAAGGTTAGTCTACTGGCCGTTATTGAACCAAAGATGTCTACAACGAAATTAAGAAATTTTGGTCTTGCTGTGGGGTTAAATTCTTATATGGCAAACACAATGGCAGAGAAAAATATGTGGTTACTATGGAATGACAACTTGGAAGTAAAGAAAATGCTGGACTTTGAACAAGCAATGACTGTGTCTATCTCCTACCAGGGTGCTGATCCTGTTTTGATAACCGTGGTGTACAGATGTTGTGAGTATTTGTTAAGAAGACCTCTGTGGGAGCACCTAAAATTTATCTCTGCATCTTTTGATATGCCCTGGCTGGTTATGGGGGACTTTAATATTGTGATGAGATCAAATGAAAGAATGGGGGGGGCTTCTCCTTCAGTGTTGGCAATGGATGAATTTGGGGAATGTATTCAATCGGAGGGTCTTATTGACTGTGGTTATGGAGGGAATAATTTCACTTTGGTGTAATGGTCATCATGGAGGGACTAGAATGTGGCAAAGGATCGACAGAATGTTTATCAACACGGAATGGAATGCCAAGTTTCAGATTTCTCAGGTCATGCATTTGGCAAGAGGATGCTCTGACCATTGCCCCATGTTGATCAAGATTGCGGAGAATGATGGCCAACAAAGAATTTCTTATTTCAATTTTCTGGATATGTGGGTTGAGGATTAGTAGCATGCAATTGGAGTGGAAGTTACGCAGGGAACCCAATAGAGAATCTCTTTCTCAAACTGAAAATGCTTAAGCTCAAAATCAAAAAGTGGAACAAGGAGGTTTTTGGAAATATCTTTGAAAAGATTAATAAACAAGAGTTGGCACTGAGGGAGGCCGAAAGAAGTGTGGATGATAACTACTCGGAGGCTACTGTTTCTAACTTGGAAGCTGCAAGAAAGAATTTAGAGGACACCCTTAGATTGGAGGAAATGTACTGGAGACAAAAAGCTAATGCTAAATGGGCACTACAAGGGGAGAGGAACACCAAATTTTTTCACGCTTTGGCCAAAGGTAAGGCTATGAGGAATAGATTGTTGAGAATTAAAGGTGAAGATGGGGAATGGTGTGAATCTGAAGAGGAAATTGCTCAAAATGCCGTTTCTTTTTTTGCAAAACTGTACAAAACAGAAGACCATAGACTTGATGATGAGTTATTTGGGGTCATTCCTAAGCTTGTTGGACTAGGGGATAATGAGAAATTGACTATGGCTGCTACCTCCCTAGAATTGAAACAGGTTGTCTTCTCTATGTTTGTGGAAAGTGCTCCTGGAGCTGATGGATTTTCTGGTAAATTCTTCCAAGTTGCTTGGGAAATCGTAAAAAATGACCTGTTGGAGGCAGTTAACTTTTTTTGGGTGGGGGAGAGGTCCCAAGGTCTGTAAATTCAACTCTCCTTGTTTTGATCCCTAAAGTGGCAAAGCCTAGCACTTTTACAGAGTTTAGGCCGATAAGCCTCTGCAATTTCCTGTATAGTCTTTACCATGGTTCTCTCCAATAGACTTGTTGTCCTTCTTCCTTCTCTGATCTCTAATGCACAACATGGCTTTGTCAAAGGGAGAGGGATTGGAGATTGCATCTCATTAGCTCAGTTAATGGTTGGAGAACTTGATCGAAAGGTTGAGGCTGGCAATGTGATTCTAAAATTGGATATGATGAAGGCGTACGATCGCATTGAGTGGGACTTTCTACAAAAAACTTTAGAATGCTTTGGCTTTTCAAATCTACTTGTCTCTATCATTGGCAAATGCTTGAAGAATCAATTTTTCTCGGTTTGCTTGAATGGGAAAAGATTTGGGTATTTTCCTTCATCTAGAGGATTGAGACAAGGTGACCCGATCTCCCCAGCTCTCTTTATTCTAGCAGAGGAAGTGTTAAGCAGGGGCTTGACGAGGCTGTATGGTGATGGTAGGATCAAGGCCTTTCATGCAGAAAGGGGTGCTCTTCTTGACGAGGCTGTATGGTGATGGTAGGATCAAGGCCTTTCATCAAATGGTTGAGCACTCCAAGATGATTATTGGAAATGGAATAGGAACTGATTTTTGGTGTGACAATTGGTCTTCTCTAGGCCCGTTGATTTTGAGAATACAAGAGCAGCCACAGAATTTTCCAAAGTTAAGAGATGTGTATTCTAATGGTCGATGGGATTTTTCATTATGTCCAGAGTTGAGTGAGCAGTTAAGCATTGAGCTGTCTTCTTTGCAAATTTCATTTTGCGATAAGCAAGATTTACTGGTGTGGACGCCTTCGTCATCGGGAAAATTCACAGTCAAATCAGCATGGTCCACTGTTACGCACAGTGAGCAACAGAATCTAACTGCTACTTTAATCTGGGGACAGCAAATTTCACCGCAGCACAACTTATAGGCTGGAAAATTTTGAAGAATGCTCTTCCAGTGGATTCCACTTTTATGTCCATTGGAGTTACGGTTGTAAGTAAATGTGCGTTATGTATGCAAGGTATTGAAACTGTGGAACATCTCTTTATACAATGTAAGTATGCTGAGGCAGTATGGAATGGAATATCGTCTGCTATGAATTTCAGCTTGATTGCGGGTGAAGGAGCTTTAACAAGATTTAGAAGATTGGTAAGGATTTATAATAAAAGGTCCATTGCTCATGGTCTTCTTAGGGGTGTTTCATTGATTGTTTTCTGGCAGTTATGGAATGAGAGGTGTCGTCGTTTGTTTGAAGGCAGTAAGTTGCATTCTTCTGCTTTGCTCATTAGAATTAAAAATCTTATTGTTTATCAAAGATATGTTATAAAGCCTAAAGTTGCTGAATCTATGAAAGGACAAGAGCTCTTGGCTACTCTTCAAATCACTCCTTCTGTGATTTGGAAAAGAGCTATATGGGTATCTTGGACATGTCCAGCAGCTGGTTTTTTGAAGTTGAATGTTGATGGCTCAGCGAAAGGGAATCCAGGATGGTCAGGTGGAGGTGCAGTGGTGCGAAATCAGAGGGGGCAGCTTGTTATGGCAGCCTCAAATTTTTATGAAGTATGTACTAATATGGAAGCTGAGATGAAGGCATTAATGGATGGTTTAAAGCTTTACTATAGCTTTGGATTGTCTGATTACGAGTTGATTATTGAGACAGACTCCAAAATTCTTGTTGATATGGTCAAGGGCGCTTGTGAGTCCAATTGGAAATATAGAGCTTTGTTTTATCAATTGCAGAATCTTCTTGAAGGGTTGAAATTTGAGATTCATCATATTTATCGTGAGGCGAATTCAGTGGCTGATTATCTAGCTAACCAAGGAGTAAAGGAATGTGCTTATAAGGAAATCATTTCGGCTGATTCTCTTCCATCTGAAGCGCGCAATCTGCTGCAGCAAGATCAAAGGCAGATGCGTTTTTGAAGAGTGAGGAATGTTGCTCGATAATTCAGCTAAGTTTTGTCCATTTTGCGAGGAATTCTTAAGATGGACTGTTCACGTTACTGTTCATGAAACTATTCAGATTGATTCTTTTAGCTCATGTTTGGGATTTCAACCTTTCTTTTACAGCTGGATTTTGGCAGTTGAATTATTCAAGTTAACTTTGCAAGAACACATAGGCTCAGAGAATAACAGCAGTTTCCAGTGAGCACATACTGTTCACGTCACTGTTTTGCTGGTTTTTTGCTCAGCTGGTTTTTGTTGCAGCAGTTGGTTTTTATAATGAGTTTATTCCTCCAGCTGGACTGTCAGGAAGCATTTACTAGCTGGGTTCAGGCCCTCAAGGATATTGCAGTGGTAGCATTAACAGTCCAGCTCAGCTGTGGAGGAGTTCCAGCTGCTTGCATGATGTTTTGGAATTGCAGCTGCTCCTTCTCAGCTGGAGTTCCCACAAACACACTGCAGTAGTACAATTAACAGCCCAATTCAGCTGTGGAGGAGTTCAAACTGTGCCTGAAGTGCACTGTTCATGTGACAGTTCACGTGACTGTGCTGGAATTTCACAGCAGTTCACTTGTGAGCAGCTGGATATCTTCTTTGTTTGGGCTTCTTTAGTTGCATGCCTCTTCTACTTCAGCTACACTTTCAGCTTGTTTGCTGGACTGTGCAGCTGGATTTTTCTTGCCAAGGGAGTTGGGTTTCTTATTCATTTCAGCTGAAAAAAAAAAAAAAAAGGGTTTAGGGTTTTTAGGATTTAGGGTTTAGGGTTTAGGGTTGAGGGTTGAGGGTTGAGGGTTTTCGTTTTTGGGTTTAAGTTTTTTGTCTAGAGAGAGAATCTCCCACTTGTCTCTAGCTTTTTCCATCGATTTTGTGTTTTTTTCATGCTTTTCTTACTGATCTGTCCATTTATTATGTCTTCTGCCTAGAATCAAAGCCAAATTCCACCTAAACCTCCCGATATTACAAAGAATCCCACTTCAGCTCCAAAGATTTCATCATTTTCGTTAGACCATTTAAAATCGGTACAGTTTACCGATTTAGTTCAAGATGGGGCAAATGCCTCTGGTTCGGTACATGTCATCGTGAAAGCTCCTGGTATGCCTTCTGTGCCTCCTTCGGTTCATCATAGATCAGAAACTACAAATAATTTGCTAATTTCACCAAACCCTGCCGACACGGTGCAATACACCGAACAAAATCAAAAAGGGGCAAAAACCCTTGGTTTGCTACAGAATGTCGTTCAATCCTCAGGTGCTACGACTGGACTCCTATTTTTAGAGGAAATTCCGTTAGAATTTTTTATAAAATTAGCAAAACCCATATTGAATTCAATTTCTCTTATTCAAGCAATGGAAGGAGAAATGTTCCAAATCAACTACTTTTTTTTATGTTAGATGGTATCTTCAGGCACCGGTTGTCTATAGTTTGGACATTGTTAGTATTGCATTAGGTTGTGTCATTTTGGGTTTAGTGTTTAGAGTTTAGGGTTTTAGGGTTTAGGTTTAGTCAAGGGCAGTTATTGTTTTTCTAGTGAGAGAAGCTCTCACCACTCTCTAGGTTTTCTTTGCTTTTTCTTGCATTCTTGATCTTTATGCTTTGTTCTGCGCATTTATTATGACTGCTGATCAAAATCAGGGTCAAATCCCTCCTAAGCCACCGGATGTTTCCCTTATTTCCATCACAACCCCCAAGATTTCTTTAAATCCTTTAACCCAGTCAACATCGGCACACTTTACCGATATTGTTCAGAATGGGGCAAAAGCTTCAACAACGTTGCAAGATGTCACAAAGAACTCTTGTATGCCTCCTACAAACCCGAATCTACAATCTACAACAGATATTGCAAAAATCCTTCCACAATCGGTGCAATTGTCCGAGTTAGGCAGATGGTGCAAATGCTTCAGGATCGCAACAGGTAATCGCAAACTCCTGTGGTATCCTCCCCAAAAATCCCAATCTCCAACCCGGATCTGATATTACAAAAAATTTTGCTCCCCTTTTCAAAAAAAACCCCATCAACTTCGCCTCCTTTGGTGTTCATTTTTCCTTCGGCTCCTTCGAGCTCTTCGGATACACAGTCTCCACAGCCGATTGAAGGGGTCTCCTCTCCAATGCCTTCAGCATCCTATTTTAGGCCAGCCAAACGGGTGGTTTTCAATAACGGGGAACTGGGATGTATTGGTCTTCTGAGGAAACTCAAACTCTCTCAAAGAAGTTCCACCAGACCTTAATAGGAAAATGCGCATATGGTTAACCATCAGTTGGTGTTATCAGGGAATTCATCACTACCAGATGGCTCCTGAAAGGCAACTTCACTGTCGGGGTCTTGGATCCAAGACACGCATTGATTACAATGAGGATTACGTCAAGACATGGTTAAAGGATGCTGTGACACCCCAAAATCTGGGGGTCCGTTGATTCCCCATCAACCCGTGGATACCGAGTAATTTGATATCACGCCATTATGCGCCATTTACTGGAAACCATAATTTTTTATGAAATTCGGGCAGAGTCTCCTTTGTACGGGAAGCTCTACCAAAAACTCAACCTGTACAATCATATAATAACAAGACTCATCCGAGGTCCAATATTCAACAATGACCACACCGGGTCCAATATTCAACAATGACCACACCGGGTCCAATTATCCATATTTATATCAACACATGCAAAGTTAGTTTAACAATAGTCTATATAAGTTCTATTACAATTATTTGCAAAATATTACATGTCCAAAACATTATTTCCACAAATGTTTTACATTATCACAAAATAAAGCCACATTCGGCTTTCTTCAAACATGAGGGTCCAAATTGGAGCCATCTACCGATGTATCTCTCCCACCTGAAATGTTTTGCAGTATAAGGTGAGCTAACGCCCAGTAGAATAATCCCTCTAGAGGCTACTCTCCACCTTAGATGCATATGTGGTGTATATAAGCAACAAACAACATTTAACAATCATTCCATACAAGAATATGCATTAAATGTGGAATGTAATCATGTCATGCCATGAAATGAGATGATACTCACTCATACACTTAAACCCAAGTCATCATCGACTCCCACGACACAATGCAATGCCAAGGTATACTGAATCCGTCAATTGACGAAAAAATTCACCAAATGATCGTTTGAAATAAAAGTTGTTTTATTATAAAACCAAATCATTAATGGGTGTTACTCATTATATGAGTACTTTATAAATCAAAATCTTGTGTCTTGTTGGGCAACGGATTTTGGATTTTATACCGCCGGTTCCGTACACCATACTACACTTTTTTGGAATTTCACTACAGGGGAATGTATAACCAAGTCGCCGAGTCTTGCACCCGAGGGGGGAATCTACCCCTTCTTGCTATACCCGACACAAGTTTTTCTTTCATGCAACCATGTGACTCATTCAGATTTTCAACCTAACTTTTTCGAGTCTACCCATTAATCACCAAGAATGGTGTTTAATTAACCATGCATACACACATCCACACTCATGACTCATGCCCATGAATGTGATGTCAATTCCTTGTTCATATTGCAATGCATGCCAAAGGAACAATTTTTACACATCAATGTCTACCATGGCGATTTATATCATATGCTAATAATCCCCATAATTTCATCACAATGTCAAAACATCAACTAGCATGTGTCAACATTTATATTCAACACAATTGACAAGCATGTTATCACATAATCTATGTCAAAAACACACTTAATTTAAAAGACAAAATATAGCACATATTTCAGCCCACAAGAAAATCAGCCCATAGTGGCCCAAAATTTAGCCACTAAACCGCCCCAAAATAGGCCCCAAAATAGGCCTTAAAACAGCCCCAAAAACAGTCTGTATACAGCCCCTAATTAGTGCACAAAACAGCCCCAATTTCAGCACCAAAACAGTCCGTAATTCAGCCCCTTAACAGTCCAAAATTCAGCCCCTTAACAGTCTATTTGGACAGCCCACATATAAACCATTTTCAGCCACTAAAAGCCCACTTAAGGTAAGAATAAAACCAAGGTAGGAGCGAACCCTACCTCTTGTAGCGTGTAAGAAGTGGTAGAACTTCTAAAAAACACCAAAACAAGCCCAAGAACCTTTGATTCCTCCAAAGTCTTTTCTTTGCACCTTCGGTGAAATCCACTTTTCTTGGTACGTACACGTAACCCTCGTCGAGGAGATGAACTTTGATTCTTGACTCGACGAATTCCGACCGACGAAACTCCGAGAATCTTGGATTGAAGCTTGAAGAACTTACTTGTTTTTCTCTCTTTTCATTCTCTTCTCTCTATGGCCGGCCAAGGGTCAAGAACATGAGATATTTTTTCCAAAATATTTAAGTCAAGTAGGTATTTATAGTCCTGAATGTGTGGTCCACATCGCACCGCATATTTCAGACTTCCGGGTCCGTTTTTCGTTCCGAAACGATTTGTTATACCTCAGATTTAGTTAAAATTAATTGTATTGGAACTTTAACTTGATTTTAAGAAAAAAATTAAAAAATTCATTTTTGGGGACCTTTAAAATGTCATTCGCCTCGTAGTTGCCTTGAACAACGTGCAAAAATTCGTCTATCTCGAAATTCGACGAAATTTGACAGGGTGATTAGATTTTGCGATACGAATCCAACGGCGAACTTCGTTTCCTCAACCGAGGTCTAGAACATGAGTATTTTAAATACGCATTAGGATGACAAATTACCATTTTACCCTTTCTAAGAAAAAGTTCAAATTTTCCCGAGTTTCACAGATGCAACACACATCGAGGGCTTCTTGTTCAGGTTCTTCAAGTGGTTTTCGGAGTTCCTGCCTGGGATTGAACCACCAGTGGTTCCTATTTGGATTTCTCTCCCAGGTTTGCCAATTCACCTCTTTGATAAGGAGAGCCTTCGGGACATTTTGAGTCCCATCGGGAGAATCCTTGTAATTGACTCACCCACCCTCCTATTATCTAGGCCAGGTGTGGCTAGCGTATGTGTCGAAGTTAATTTATTAGCTGATAACCCATCTCGTCTTTGGCTGGATTTTGGCGGAACAAGTGGGCGTTGGCAAAAGATTAATTATGAAAAATTGGTGAAGTATTGTGCTGGGTGTTTGAAAGAAGGCCATGGGATGCTCGAGTGTCGTAAAGGCAAAAGGGAAGAGGAAAACAAAGTGGACAAACAGGCATACAACCCTAAGGAGGAAAGAAAGCAGAAAGCTGGCATCTCGAAAAAAGACGAGGACCTTAAGGGGAAAGATAAGGCATGGCAGAAAGTCACAAAAAAAGCGAATTCCAAAGTAACCGTGAAAGAGGGTCACCAAGCACCACAGTTCTCGAATCCCATAAATTTAGATGTAGGAGGAGAGGAGGATGCCAATAAATTTAATGTGTTAAGAGGAGAGCATTCGGGCAAGGATGTCGCAGAGGAGGGAAAGGATGAAACGCAAAATCATAACGGGGATTCAATTACTTAAAAAAGCACTGTTGTAAGTTCTGAGGCAAAAAACAAGGAGGATTTGGTTACTGTAACACCGGATGAGGAGAGGTTACAGGGCGCAGAAAAGGAGAAAGAAATGTCATTAATGGAGGTATCTCCCGAAAGAGGTGAAAAGGGTATACAGAACGGTATGGATAATGCTCTATTTTCTCAACCTCAGGCGGAAGGGTCTAAAGAGGTGCAACAGATGGCAGGTACAGTAATGTGCTCGTTAAATAAACAATCTCATTCACCTACCTCATCTTCTTTCTTTGTGGATCATCTGTATGAGCTAAGAGTCAGACAAAATTACACCGTGGATGACGAAAGTGGACTCAGGAGGGATAAAGAACCACCAGACAGGGGCTTTTACTCTGATCAAGAAAGCTCAAAAAATTGGGCTGATTCAAGTGAAGATGCCACTGTAAATGAAGATCAAGGAATTATCTTGCTAAACCAAACAACAGTGAACTACTCCGACTGCAGTACTGGGCATAGTCCCAGAGGTAATGATGAAACAAATTCTTTATGATGAATTTCCTAATGTGGAATGTAAGGGGTGCTGGAAAAGAGAGCCTAAGAAGCAAATTAAAGAAATTAATTGTAATGAATAAGGTGATGTAAGGGGTGCTGGAAAAGAGAGCCTAAGAAGCAAATTAAAGAAATTAATTGTAATGAATAAGGTGAGTCTTCTCGCTGTTATTGAACCAAAAATGTCCCATACCAAACTAAGGAATTTTGGTCTTGCTGTTGGGTTAAATTCTTTTATGGCAAACACAAAGGCAGAGAAAAATATGTGGCTTTTATGGAATGATAACTTGGAAGTTAAGAGCATGCTGCACTTTGAACAAGCTATGACCGTGTCAGTCTCCTACCAGGGAGCTGATCCAGTGTTAGTTACGGTGGTGTATGGTTGTTGTGACTTACTTGTTAAGGAGGCCCTTGTGGGGACACTTACAGGTTATTTCTACATCCTTTGCTATGCCCTGGTTGGTGATGGGGGATTTTAACATTGTGATGAGGTCAAATGAAAGAATGGGGGGGTGCCTCTCCATCTGTGTTGGCAATGGATGAATTTGGGGACTGTATTCAATCGGAGGGGCTAATTCGAGAATGTGGCAACGGCTGGACAGAATGTTTGCTAACGCTGAGAACTTCTTCCTCAAACTAAAAATGCTAAAGTTTAATATCAAAAAATGGAACAAGGAGGTGTTTGGGACATTTTTGAAAAGATTAGTATGCAGGAATTGGCTTTGCGAGAGGCAGAACGTTCTGTGGATGATAACTACTCTGCAAGAAAGAATCTAGAGGAAACACTTAGGTTGGAAGAATTGTACTGGAGACAAAAAGCTAACATAAAATGGGCACTACACAGGGAGAGGAATACCAAGTTCTTTCATGCTTTGGCCAAAGGGAAGGCTGTGAGGAACAGACTGATGAGGATTAAAGGTGAAGATGGTGAATGGTGTGACTCTGAGGAGGAGATCTCTCAACAGGCCACAACCTTTTTTGCTAAACTGTACATGTCAGAGGACCATGGGCTTGATGAAGAGCTATTTGGGGTTATTCCTAAACTTGTTGGACCAGCGGCTAACGAGATCTTGACTATGACTGCTACCTTAACCGAAGTGAAACAGGTTGTCTTTTCTATGTCTGTGGAAAGCATCCCTGGCGCTGACGGTTTTTCTGGTAGATTCTTTCAAGTAGCATGGGATATTGTTAAAAGCGACCTTTTGGAGGCGGTTAATTTTTTCTTGAGTGGGGGAGTGATTCCAAGATCTGTTAACTCCACACTCCTTGTGTTTGATTCCAAAAGTGATGAAGCCTTGCTCTTTCACAGACTTTAGGCCCATAAGCCTATGCAATTTTTTGTACAAAGTCTTCACGAAGGTCCTATCCAATAGACTTGTGGCTCTCATTCCGTCTCTGATCTCAAATGCAAAACACGGTTTTGTCAAAGGGAGAGGGATTGGGGATTGTATTTCTTTAGCACAGTTAATGGTGGGCGAGCTTGATAGAAAAGTCGAAGCAGGCAACGTGATTCTTAAATTGGATATGATGAAGGCATATGACCGCATTGGTGTGGGACTTTTTGGAAAGAAGTTTGGGCTGTTTTGGTTTTTCAAACTTATTTGTTTCCATCATTGGTAACTTCCTAAAGAACCAATTCTTCTCGGTCTGCTTGAATGGGAAAAGATTTGGCAATTTTCCTTCGTCTAGAGGGTTGAGACAAGGTGGCCCAATCTCACCTGCTCTCTTTATTTTGGCCAAGGAAGTGTTAAGCAGGGGCTTGATGAAGCTGTATGGTGAAGGCAGAATCAAGGCTTTTCATGCAGGGAGGGGTGCTCTTCTTATTTCTCATCCTCTTTTTGCAGATGACACTCTGTTGTTTCTTAGGGGGAATAAACTATCCATGGAACAAATGGTGAGATTTTTGGCAAGATACGAGGAGTGCTCTGGTCAGAGAATAAGCAAGCAGAAAAGTTCCTTAATCTGCTCCTCCAAAATTCCCCTGGTCAGGAGAATGACACTTTCCAAAATTGCACAAATTCCAATTAAACAATGCCCCTTCACCTACCTAGGCTGCCCCATAATTAGAGGAAGATATAAACTCCGGGATTTTGAGGAAGTGGTTCTAAAATTCAAGGCTAAATTGGAAGGGTGGTATGCATGCTTGCTATCAAACATGGGCAGAATTGTATTGGTTCAATCGGTCCTCAGTGCAGTCCCTATTCACTTGCTCTCTTGTCTTAGGGTGCCCAAAGGCATCCTGGTCAAGTTGAAGTCTTTGATGGCCTCCTTTATTTGGTCAGGCAGGATGGGGGAGAGGAAAAGGCATTGAGTTTCAAGATATTTTAAGACCCAAGCAAGAGGGGGGCTTGGAATTCGTAAATTTGAGGACATCCAAACTGCTTTTCGATGGAAGCAGGTATGGGGAATTCTAAAGGGTGACTCTCTTTGGGCGAACATGTTTAGAGCAAAATTCTTAAAAGGCAAACACATGTTATGATGTCTGGGCACTGCAAAAGCTCGTACATTTCGAATGCTGCAACCTTTCTTTTGCTTGGTTATGGAGAACTCCTAGGTTTTGGTGGGAAACGGGAAGTCTGTGGATTTTTGGTGCACGAACTGGGCAGGATCTGGCCCTTTATTGCTCAGGCACGATGTCTCCCCCTCGAGCTTTCTAAGTCTAGATGCGATATGGGCAAGAGGGGACTGGTAGTGGCAGTTATTGGGAGTCCAGATTTCTGAGCAATTAAAGCACGAAATCCATAACTCTGGGATTCGTTTATGTGGCAAAGAAGATCGATTGATATGGAAATTAACCGAGTCGGGAGAGTTCAATGTCAAATCAGCTTGGCAGGCGGTGAGAACTTCAAATAACCCTGTGCCTATAACCTCTGCGATCTAGAACCAATCTGTCTTTCCAAGTGCAAAACTGCTGGGATGGAAGATACATATGAAAGCTGTGGTGGTGGACTCAAATTTCCAACGTATTGGCGTTGAATTGGCCAGTAGATGCCCTCTATGCCATCAGGAAGTGGAAACTACGACTCACCTATTCACACAATGCAACTTTACTAAAGAGGTTTGGGGGAAGCTTGCTGCCTTTTGTGGATTTCAGATTTTCTCGGCTGAATCTCCCATGGTTCGTATGATGAGGTTGATTAGAATTTAAAAAAAAAACTCTGTTAGCAATAACCTATTAAGAGGTACTTCACTGGTGGTCTTTTAGAGACTATGGAGGGAGCGATGCAGAAAAGTCTATGAAGATATCTCACTTTCGGCCCATGCTGTTTTTCTTGATATTTGCTCCTCTTTGCGTCTTCGGGCTTATGGTACTCGTCCCGAGGCAAAGGAAGGCATGATGGGGATGGATCTTTTGAGGGCCTTAAAGGTGGAGATGAGGCAGGAACTGGAACCAAAAAATATTTGGATTAACTGGTCCCCTCCTCCCTCCGGTTTTTTAAAGCTAAATGTGGATGGGGCATCGAAAGGAAATCCTGGAAGAGCTGGGGCTGGAGCTGTGGTAAGGAATGAATGGGGGCACATTGTCTTGGCTGCTTCTTTTTTCTATGAGGTTTGTTCAAACATGGAGGTTGAGCTTTATGCACTCAAGGATGGTTTATTGTTGTTTAGAAGTTATGGGCTGTTAGACTGTGGCCTTCTGATTGAAACTAATTCAGCGGTGATGGTCCAAATGGTGATGAAAGGGCACATGAGGGCCCGGAAGTTTTGGAAGATTTGTGATGAGATCATGGAGTTATTGAAGGGCATGAATTTTAGTTTGGCTCATGTATACAGGGAAGCAAATTGCTTAGCTGACTGTCTTGCAAACCTTGCTGTTTTGGAGGGTGCCTCTTCGGATTTCACACGTGATTTGAAGATTCCTTTCCGGGCAAAATTAATTCAGATCCAGGATCAACAAGGTGTTAAAACGTCAAGGAAAAAGTTTACTAATTTTTGATTCTTTGGTTTTTACTTATGAATCATCCAATCGGGCTGGGGCTTTTGTTTCTCATTGCTTGGCTTCTCGCAGCTGGTGTGTTTGCTTCCTTTACCCTGCTGGGAAGCTTTGGCAACATTTGTACATTAAATGCAGCTGGGGGGACATTCCGGTGGCTTTTTTGCTGTTTTTGGTCAGGGAGTACTATTCACGCGACTGTTCACGTGAACAGTCTGCTTCCTGCTGCTGGCGGTTTTTCTCAGCTGACCTCTACTGATATTGCAGCTGCTGTGGGTGATTTTCAGATGGTTTTCAACTGGTTTTGGTCATGACACACTGTTCACGCTACTGTTCACATGGACAGCCTGTTTGCGGCTACTGATGGGCTCTTTCAGCTGGTTTTTTCTGGATCTCAGCTGGATTTTGTGCTGATTTCAGCTGGGGATCGTGGCTCATTTTGTTGCTACAGCTGGTTTTATCAGACTTTATCTTTGGTAAACATTGAAGGCTTTCCACGGTTCTGCTCAGAGGGTTTTCAGCTGGATTTCCAGCTGGTCTCAACGGGTTTCCAGCTGGTTTTCCATGATTTCTTTGTGGTTCTCTGCTGGTTCTTATGGGCTCCACTTGCTGCTGTGATTGCTGTGCTGTTTTGATGGTGTCAATGGTTCATGTGCACAGCTTTCTTGTCGCTGCTGCTGGCCACCTCTGGTCTCTTTTTCTTCAGCTGGTTTTGCTGATTTTCTCATGGTCTCTCAGCGGTTCTTTCATCTGCTTGACGCTGGCTATTGGTCTGCTGCTGTGGGTTTCTCTGTTGCTGCTTCCTTCGGCAGTCAGCTGGGGATTTGTTCTCAGCGGGCTCTCAGTTGCTGTGTTGGTTCTGGGCTTATGTTCATTCCTCATGGTTTTCATCATCTCGCAGTTGCTGTCTCTTGGGTTTCCAGCTTTCCTCCAGCTGAATTTTCTGGATCTTCAGCTGGACTCTCAGCTGGCTTTTGCTGGCCTTCATGTCCCATTTTATGTCCTTTTCTTTTTTGATGGTTTATGCCACATTGGCTTCCTTGTTTTTGTTAAAGCCCGGCTTCCTTGCTTCTTGTAATTTCTGCTCATTTCAATATATCCTCCTTTTTTTCAAAAAAAAAAAAAATAGGGTTTAGGAAAAGCATGGTGAGAGTTGTGGTGAATGTTGGAATATTTGGGTCGCCGGAGTTGGACTCCAGAGAGAAAGGGAGGAGACAAATTGTTAGAGCAATTACTGAGATACCTCGGCGTAAGAGATTTTGGGGATGAGCTGGGCATGAGAGATTTTGGAGATTTTGGGGATGAGTAGGGGAAGATTTTGGGGGATGAGTTTGGAAGGCAGAGGATGAGATTGAGAAGGATTCTGAGAGAGATTTTAGGGGAAGATATGGGGGAATCAGAGGAGACTGGGGCGTCAGTCAAGCAAAAAGCCCTTATAATTAAAACAGGAATTTTGTTGGGCGGGGAAACTAATTTCGGTAATCACAATATACCGTTAGATCAAAATTTTTGAAATGATCTGAACCGTCTTTTATGTTGAGATTACATTGTCCGTCGGATGTGCTTATGTTTTGTCTCAAAACGATCTGAACCACTCTGTCTCTTGGATTCAAACTCAACTCTACTTTATTATATAGATTATAGCATTGTATATTAAATTTTATCACAATTGACCTAGATAATCTTAAGGTTCCAATATGATTAATTTATTGATAATTATTTTTATTTTATTAAATGATTTATAAGTAAAATCTTAATCAAATTAATTTTTTAATTATTTATTCTTTATTTATAAATGTCAATTTTTATGAAACTTTTTGACTTATTATATTACTCTTCAAAAATATATGCATTATTATAACTTTTAACAAAATATTAAAAAAAAACCTTCAAAAACTCCATTAATATAATATTACTCATCTCATTTATAAAGATAATATTATGACTAAGTATGTATATTTTATTTTTCATCAAAAACATTTTATTTTTAAGAAAAAAATAATGTATATATAGTTTTATATAATTTTTTAGTTATAGTAAACTTTTTAAACTATGTTATATCAAATAATAACCGATCATTTTTCTTAAAGTTAGAATAACCAATCTTGAAAATATACAAAATTTTCAAAAATTCTATAATGGAGCATGAGCAATGAAAAAATAAATTTGGTAAAATTGAGATGATATTTAATTCAAACATATATACCAAATAATTATTTATTAATTTTTTTTAAAAAAATTAGTCACGTGCAACGCACGTGGCGCATTGCTAGTACAAATATATGTTTTATTTACACTTTGAACAAGGACTTCATTTTGACTAGAACAAAGGTTTGAACATAATCATAATATTCAATGATCGAGATTTAAAGCAATATTTAAGCATATATCAATATCTAGTGTGTGTCACACCCTGATTCCCATAAAATGAGAAACATGAGTTTAAAACCATAATAATTATACTTAGGTTACTCCGGATTTTATTAAGAAAATATCTATATCTATACTACTATAAAATATCAACATATATGAAAAACATTTTTTAGACACTTTTGTCCTCCAAAATTTTGAAAATGCCAAGATCACCATTGAATTTAAATACCAAACATTTGTGACATTAATCATACACATCTCCATTTTTAAACTTTTGGTTTCCTAACCTCCTTTTCTCTCAACCACATCTCTATATTTACTTCCATCCTTCACATACCAATTGTTCGCTTCTACCCATAACAAATAAATGACTTTCTTGTATGTGACTTTCTTGTAGCTCTGAGGAGGAGATTTCTCATCAGGCTGTCACTTTCTTTACTAAATTGTACAAGTCTAAAAACCATACCCTTGATGAAGAGTTATTTGGGGTCATTCCTGAGCTTGTTGGACCAACTGACAACGAGAATTTGACTATGGCTGCCACCTTAATTGAAGTTAAATAGGTTGTGCTTTCTATCTCTGTGGAAAGCGCCCTTGGAACTGATGGTTTCTCTGGTAGATTCTTTCAAGTTGCATGGGATATTATTAAACATGACATGTTAGAAACGGTTAACTTTTTCTTAAGTGGGGGAGTGGTCCCAAGATCGGTCAACCCCACACTCCTCGTTTTGATTCCAAAAGTGTTGAAGCCCTGTTCTTTCTCAGAGTTCAGGCCCATAAGTCTATGCAATTTTTTATACAAAGTCTTCACTAAGATCCTATCCAATAGACTTGCTTCCCTTCTTCCATCTCTGATTTCAAATGCATAGCATGGTTTTGTCAAAGGGAGAGGGATTGGGGACTGTATTTCTTTAGCTCAGTTAATGGTGGTAGAGCTTGATAGGAAAGTTGAGGCTGGCAACGTGATTCTTAAACTGGATATGATAAAGGCGTACGATCGCATAGAGTGGGATTTTTTGAAAAGAACCTTGACTTGTTTTGGCTTTTCAAGCTTGTTCATTTCTATCATTGGCAACTGCTTAAAGAATCAATTTTTCTCGGTCTGCTTGAATGGGAAAAGATTCGGTTTCTTTCCTTCGTCTAGAGGACTGAGACAAGGTGACCCAATTTCTCCGGCTCTCTTTATTCTGGCAGAGGAGGTTTTAAGTAGAGGACTGTTGAAGCTGTATGGTGAAGGCAGAATCAAGGCTTTTCATGCAGGGAGGAATGCACTTCTTGTCTCTCATCTGCTTTTTGCAGATGATACTCTACTGTTTCTTAGGGGTAATAAACTTTCCATGGAACGATTGATGAGGTTTTTGGCAAGATACAAGGATAGCTCTGGACAGAGGATAAGTAAACATAAAAGCTCTTTCATATGTTCCTCCAATATTCCTCGGGGCAGGACAATGACTCTATCCAGAATTGCTCAAATTCCAATAAAACAATGTCCCTTCGTCTACCTGGGATGCCCCATGATAAGAGGAAGATATAAACTGCGGGATTTTGAGGATGTGGTCCTAAAATTCAAAGCCAAAATGGAAGGGTGGTACGCACGCTTACTTTCAAACATGGGCAGAATTGTGTTGATTAAATCAGTCCTTAATTCTGTTCCTATTCATTTGCTCGCTTGTCTAAGCGTGCCCAAAGGCATCCTGGCAAAGTTGAATTCTCTCATGGCCTCCTTTATGTGGCTAGGCAGGATGGGGGAGAGGAAAAGGCATTGGGTTTCATGGTCTGTAATTACAAGACCCAAGCAAGAGGGGGGGCCTAGGGATTCGTAAATTTGAAGATATCCAAACGGCATACCGTTGGAAGCAGGCATGGGGTATTCTTAAGGGCGACTCTCTGTGGGCAAACATGTTTAGAGAAAAATTCTTAAGAGGCAATCACTTGATGCGATGCACGGGTACTGGAAAAATGCGTATATTTTGAATGCTGCAACCTTTCTTTAGCTTGATTATGACCAACTCACAGGTCATGGTGGGGAATGGGAAGAATGTTGACTTTTGGTGTTCGAACTGGACTGGATCTGGCCCTCTTCTGCTCAGGTATGCCGTTTCTCCCTCGTGTTTTCCATGCCTGGATGAGTTATGGGCTGATGGGTGCTGGCAGTGGCAAAGTTTGGGGGTGCAGGTATCTGAACAGTTAAAGCATGAAGTACAGAATTCTATGATTTGTTTAAGCGAAAAAGAAGATCGACTGATATGGAAATTAACTGATTCGGGAGAGTCCAATGTCAAGTCTGCTTGGGAGGCAGTGAGAGCTTCGAGTGTCCCTGTGCCTGTGACCTCTGTGATCTGGAACCAATCGGTTTTCCCAAGTGCAAAACTGCTGGGCTGGAAGATATATCAGAAAGCAGTAGTAGAGGACTCAAACTTCCAACGGGTCGGTGTTGATTTGGCCAGCAGATGTTCTCTACGTTACAAGGCTGTGGAATCTACTTCTCACCTGTTCATACAATGCAACTTTGATAAAGAGGTTTGGGGGAAACTGGCTGCATTTCGTGGTTTTCAGGTTTTCTCCGCTGAATCCTTTGGTTTGTATGATGAGACTGATCAAAATTTTTAAAAAACACTCTGTAAGTCAGAACTTGTTAAGAGGTGTTCCACTGGTGGTAATTTGGAGATTATGGAGGGAGCGATGCAGAAGGGTCTATGAAGATAGCTCACTCTCGGCCTATGCTGTGTTTCTAGATATCTGCTCCACTCTGCGTCTTCAGGCTTATGGCGTTAGACCTAAAGATAAGGAAGGCATGATTGGTATGGAATTCTTGAGGGCATTAAAGGTAGAGCTGAGGCATGAGCTGAAACAAAAAATTATTTGCATAAACTGGTCCCTTCCTCCTTCGGGCATTTTAAAGCTAAATGTGGATGGGGCATCGAAAGAAAATCCTGGAAGAGCTGGGGGCGGAGCTGTGGTAAGGAATGACTTGGGGCACATAGTTCTGGCTGCTTCTTTTTTTTACGAGGTGTGTTCCAACACGGAAGCTGAGTTGCATGCTCTCAAGGATGGTTTATTGCTATTTAGAAGTTATGGACTTCTAAATTATAATCTTCAGATTGAAACTGATTCGGCCATGATGGTTCAAATGATAATGAAAGGGCACATGAGGGCCTGGAAGTTTTGGAGAATTTGTGATTTGCTGTTTTGGAGGGTACCTCTTCGGATTTCACACTTGATTTAAAGATTCCTCTCCGGGTTAAATTAATCCAGATGCAGGATCAACAAGGTGTTAAAACGCCAAGGAAAAAGTGCGCCATTTTTGTGATTTTTTACCTATATTATGGATCCATTTCACATGATGGGGCTTTTGCTAAGGCTGCCATGGTTTATGGTCATTGGACTGTTTAGCTGGTTTTGCTCTAGTCAGCTGATTTTCTTTCCAACTGGTTCTCTCTGTGATGTGGTGCTTTCAGTTTGGAGGACTCTGCTGGTTTCCCTTGTTCCTGCTGGTTTTTCAGGCAACATCTGTTTCTTTAATGCTGTTGTGGGGGTTCTCATGTTGCTTTTCTGCTGCTTGTTGTCTGGATGCACTGTTCATGTGAACTGCTTCGCGATTGCTGCAGATTGTCTCTTCCAGCTGATCTCAGTTGGTTTATTGACTGGAACACAGTTGGTTTTCAGCTGGGACTTCAGCTGCTCCTAGCTGAGATTTATTGTTACTTTTACGCCTTCTGCTGTATCATGTTGGCATTTATTGGCTTCCTCTCAGATGTTGGTATTTCACGGTTCTGTTCAGCAGCATTTCTTCTCTGTCCAAGTCCACTGCTCACGTGAGCAGTCCGGTTGCTGCACTGCTGAATCTTCTTGTTTTCCAGCTGGTTTTCCAATTGGTTTCTTGCTTGTATGAGCCACTCAGCTGGCCTCTCTACTGTTTTTTTGGTTTTGCAATGAAGGAGTGCTGGGGGCTGTGTGTGGGTTCTGATCAGAAGGGGACTGTTCACGTGAACAGTCCAGATGCTGCTGCAGCTGATTTTTTTCAGCTATTTTTTTGTTTCTTTCCTCGGTTCCAGCGGCTGCTCTGAATTAACTGGCTTTCAGCGGGATCCCAGCTGCTTTCTCTTATGGTGTTACTGCTGCCTTTTCTGATGAATTTCAGCTGCCTCTGCTCTCACCCTTTGCAGCTGCTTTTCATGCGTCTGTTCACCTGATTACAGCTGGAATTTCAGCTGCTGTTCAACTGGATTAATGCCACTTTTGTGCCTTCTGCTGTTCAACAAAATTTCTATAATAGAAAAGAGAACAAAATACATATTATCAAAGAAATGCTAAGCAATTAAAGGTTAGGAAAAACATGAAAACAACAACGAAAAATGAAAAAAAACCTATCGGATAATGAGAATGTTGGAGGATGAAAATAATAGAAAGAATGACCATAATAAACAAAACACAAAACAAGTAGAAATAGTCAAGTGCAAAACATATTTTACATAGAAAAGAAAGTCAATGGATCTAGGACGAATTGATATATTTATCTTTTCAATCATAAGCTCCCTTTGCAAACTCCTAATGTTCTTCCATGATTTATCCTCCAAATAATTTAACATTGTTTCCAACATATAACAACTTAATAGAAAGATAATAGAAAAATAAAATAAAACATAATTTATTTAATAGAAAAACGAACAAAATACATATTATCAAAGAAATGCTAATCAATTAATGGTTAGCAAAAACATGAAAACAACAATCAAAAATGAAAAGAAATCAATCGGAAAATGAGAGGGTTGGGAGATGAAAATAATAGAAAGAATGATCATAACAAACAAGAAACACAAAAACAAGTAGAAATAGTCAAGTGTAAAGCATAATTTACATATAAAAGAAAGCCAATGGATCTAGGACGAATAGATATACTTATCTTTTCAATCATAAGCTCGCCTTGCAAACTTATCTCCTTCAACTCTTCTTAGTCTTTCAAAAGCAAACACCCATTCTACAAACAACTGAAATTAAAACACAAAATAGATTTGTCACCCACATAAATATCAAAATCTAAAGAACAACAACAAAAAACAATAACAGACAAAAATAGGAGAAGAATGATGAGCTAGTGGAGCAAAAAGAAGCGAAAGAACAATAAACCCAAATCCTTATCCCCTAAGCCTTTAAACCATAACTCTAAGCCCATATCCCTGTAACCCCTACCCCTGACCTCTTTGAATTCTACGTTCTATTAGTCACTTTTACATGCTACAAACTCCTAATATTCTTCCATACTTTGTCCTTTTGCTCTCCTCCAAATATTTCAACTTTCTTTTCAACATATAACAATTTAATAGAAAGGTAATAAAATAAGAAATAAAACATAACTCCTAGAATAGAAAAGCGAACAAAATACATATTATCAAAAAAGTGCTAAACAATTAAAGGTTTGAAAAAACATGAAAACAACAACGATAAATGAAAAAGAACCTATCGGATAATGAGAGTATTGGGGGATGAAAATAATAGAAAGAATGATCATAACAAACAATAAACACAAAAACAAGTAGAAATAGTCAAGTGTAAAACATATTTTACATATAAAAAAAGTCAACGCAACTAGGACGAATATATATACTTATTTTTCAATCATAAGCTCGCCTTGCAAACTTTTCTCCTTCAACTCTTCTCAATCTTTCAAAAGCAAACATCCATTCCACAAACAACTGAAATTAAAACACAAAATAGATTTGTCACGCACATAAATATGAAAATCTAAAGAACAACAACAAAATATAATAAGAGACAAAAATAAGAGAAGAAAGATGAGCTAGTGGAGCAAAAGAAGCAAAAGAACACTAAACCCAAATCCTTATCCCCTAAGCCTTTAAACCTTAACTCTTAGCCCTTATCCCCGTAACCCCTACCCCTAACCTCTAACACCTAAACCCCTAAACCTTAACCCAAAACACCTATAGCTCTAATCCCCGAGCCCTATGGCCTAAACCTCTTTGAATTCTACGTTCTATTAATCACTTTTACATGCTACAAACTCCTAATATTCTTTCATACTTTTGTCCTTTTGCTCTCCTCCAAATAATTCAACTTTATTTCCAACATATAACAATTTAATAGAAAGGTAATAAAATAGAGAAATAAAACATAACTCCTAGAATAGAAAAGCGAACAAAATACGTATTATCAAAAAAGTGCTAAACAATTAAAGGTTTGGAAAAACATGAAAACAACAACGATAAATGAAAAGAACCTATCGGATAATGAGAGTATTGGGGGAGGAAAATAGTAGAAAGAATGATCATAACAAACAATAAACACAAAAACAAGTAGAAATAGTCAAGTGTAAAACATATTTTACATATAAAATAAAGTCAACGCAACTAGGACGAATATATATACTTATCTGTTCAATCATAAGCTCGCCTTGCAAACTTTTCTCCTTCAACTCTTCTCAATCTTTCAAAAGCAAACATCCATTCCACAAACAACTGAAATTAAAACACAATATAGGTTTGTCACGCACATAAATATGAAAATCTAAAGAACAACAACAAAACATAATAAGAGACAAAAATAAGAGAAGAATGATGAGGTAGTGGAGCAAAAGAAGCAAAAGAACACTAAACCCAAATCCATACCCCTAAGCCTTTAAACCTTAACTCTTAGCCCTTATCCCCGTAACCCCTACCCCTAACCTCTAACACCTAAACCCCTAAACCTTAACCCAAAACACCTATAGCTCTAATCCCCGAGCCCTATGGCCTAAACCTCTTTGAATTCTACGTTCTATTAATCACTTTTACATGCTACAAACTCCTAATATTCTTTCATACTTTGTCCTTTTGCTCTCCTCCAAATATTTCAACTTTATTTCAACATATAACAATTTAATAGAAAGGTAATAAAATAGAGAAATAAAACATAACTCCTAGAATAGAAAAGCGAACAAATACATATTATCAAAAAAGTGCTAAACAATTAAAGGTTTGGAAAACATGAAAACAACAACGATAAATGAAAAGGAACCTATCGGATAATGAGAGTATTGGGGATGAAAATAATAGAAAGAATGATCATAACAAACAATAAACACAAAAACAAGTAGAAAATAGTCAAGTGTAAAACATATTTTACATATAAAAGAAAAGTCAACGCAACTAGGACGAATATATATACTTATCTGTTTCAATCATAAGCTCGCCTTGCAAACTTTTCTCCTCAACTCTTCTCAATCTTTCAAAAGCAAACATCCATTCCACAAACAACTGAAATTAAAACACATATAGTTTGTCACGCACATAAATATGAAAATCTAAAGAACAACAACAAAACATAATAAGAGACAAAAATAAGAGAAGAATGATGAGTATAGTGGAGCAAAAGAAGCAAAAGAACACTAAACCCAAATCTACCCCTAAGCCTTTAACCTTAACTCTTAGCCCTTATCCCCGTAACCCCTACCCCTAACCTCTAACACCTAAACCCCTAAACT